>VXBW01007744.1:1076903-1205869 GCA_013400375.1 Thinocorus orbignyianus | reverse complement strand
GGGCCCGCTCACCGCCCGCCGCCCAGGCCCAGGCCGCCGGGCAGCAGCGGGCCGGTCACCGCTTGGGGTACCGCGGGGCCGGGGGTGAAGGTGTGACCCCGTTACCGGGGCGGGATCACGCCTGCGGCCCAGCGCGGGTGGCTCTGGGGGATGGCGCCTTGTCAGGAGACTCACAAAATGGAGGGAGACACAAGGCTCCTTCCCCTGTCAGAGCCCTGCTCCTGGCCAGGCGCAGCATCCTCCCCTTGTCGCAAGGCAAGGGGGGCATCACCCCCTCACACGCTTTGCTGCTATAAAGTTAAAGCCTTGCCTTTTTTTGGCATCCTCACGCTTACTGTCAGTCTGTGGCATTACCAGAACCACCACAGGGCTTGACATGTTGCTTTCAACACCTGGAGAGCCAGAGCTGCTTGGACTTACTGCAGGGCAGAACACAGCCCAGCAGGCCACGGGCACACGCCACGGGTCTCTCACAGATGCCAGTCTCAGCTTCCACATTCAGCCATTTTCACAGATTACTAGGTCCCAGCTCCCCGCCTTAGACAAGTACAAGTCATAGAATGGTTAGAGTTGGAAGGGACCTTAAAGATCACCAAGCTCCAACCCCCCTGCCATGGGCAGGGACACTTCCTACCAGAGCAGGTTGCTCAAAGCCCCATCCAACCTGGCCTTGAACACCTCCAGGGATGGGGCATCCACAGCTTCCTTGGCAACCTGTTCCAGTGCCTCACCACCCTCACAGGAAAGAATTTCTTCCTAATATCTAATCTAAATCTCCCCTCTTCCAATTTAAAACCATTACCCCTTGTCCTATCACTAGACTTCCTGACAAACAGTCCCTTCTCCAGCTCTCCTGTAGCTCCCTTCAGATACGGAAAGGCTGCTGTAAGGTCTCCCCAGAGCCTTCTCTTCTCCAGGCTGAACAGCCCCAGCTCTCAGCCTGTCCTTATAGCAGAGGTGCTCCATCCCTCTGAGCATCTTTGTGGCCCTTTGCTGGACCTGTTCCAACAGTTCCATGTCTTTTCTATGTTGAGGACTCCAGAGCTGGACACAGTACTCCAGGTGGGTGTCTCATGAGTGCAGAGCAGAGGGAGAGAATCACCTCCCGTGACCTGCTGCTCACATTGCTTTTGATGCAGCCCAGGATACAGTTGGCTTTCTGGGCTGCCAAGTCACATACCAGATGAAAAGCGACTACTTAGGGAAGGAGCTACAAGACTGCTGTCAAGCAGAGGAAAGGGGAAGCCTCTTCCTTCAAACCTTACGAAAGAGTAATGCTGAGGATTGCTCATTAAAAATACCTGTCTCTCCAGTCGTATCTGGAGAAAATTAGCCTTGAGTGCATGATATGACACCGCCAGTGTGGCGGCAGAAGGATCCCACGCAGGTTCTGCCCCGGGACCAAGCTGCTGTCCCACTCCAGCAGATAGGAGATGGGGGAACGGCACCTTCTGAGTCTCTGCTATGGAGGAATTGCAGGAATGAAATAACCCAAGCACTCAGTCATGACTCATGGTGAGCACGCATTTGGGCTGGTGTTTTCAAGAGGCTGCGTTAATGCCACAGTCTCCACAGTATTTTTCTCCCTGACAGTTAGCGAACCAATGGCAGCATTTGGCTATTCTTGGAAAACCAGGAGACAGAAGTGACTGACTCAAAGCAGATGTAGATGAGCTATTTTTTGTTTCCCCAGTGGCAAAGTAGGGAGAAGGAATGGACACAAAACCCCAACCATGATGGCTGTCTCTTCCCAGTATAAACAAATAGACCATTTTTAACTTCATTGTTGCAAATATCAGAGTTTTTCATATAAGACTGCTAGCAGTATTTTGCAAAGGAGTATTTTTTCACTCTGTCAAACAGCATTGGAATATGAAAAGAAAAGAGGATTGGGGGAAGAGCGGGGGGATAAGAGGGGAAAAAAAAACATCAACAGAGAAAACCTACAGAGCATTATCATGGCTGGGGAGGGGGAATTCCCTTTATCCTTCTGGGATAAGGCAAAGCATGACAAGCCTCAACAGTTACAGTAGGCTCAGAAAAAACAGAACTACAAAGCCTGTTTCAGCTACATCATTTGCTAAAGTACCATTAAAAACTAAAATTACAAATACAGGTGTAAAAAGATGAAGTTTATAGGCTGTGTTATCCATAAATATACTATGATACTGTAATGATCAGGATTATGAAGCGTTAGTTCTACCAGCAGCTGTTTTATGAATGTTACATAAAAGCTGTTCACCTTCTCCACAGAAAAGAGGCAAGCAGGATAACATTCATTAATAATGTGTCTGAAGGCTGCAGTAAATGCTTTAGAAACCTTTACGCTTCTGTTCAGAAGCCATTGATTAAGTCTGGGCAGATTAGCCTCAGCTTCATAGCAACAATTCATGTTAAACAGTGCCCCTGCATGAGAGGCTGGATGCTCTGGAAGCTCACGGCTTTTTCCCCAGCCCTGCTCCTAGAAGTCATTGGACCAGCCATGGAGAGATAGAGGCTTGGGATGGGGGGTGTAAGTTAAAAAAAAAAAAAAAAAGAAAGAAAAAGACACAGAGGAAACAAAGCATGAATATCACAGGCTCAACCCTGATCCAAACCAGCATAACCTAGTTTAGCACAGATAGCCCTGTTCAAGAGTACTTCATCATGGGATAATCTAGACTGCATCCAGTAAAATAAAGGAGAGAGTATCACGTGCTTGAGAGGACAATTAAGTTCTATCATCTAGCTATTTAAATGCAGACAGGCTGAAAACATTACGACACAAGATGGGGAAATAATATTATTGGAATCCATCCATGCTTGAAGGTAAATTGATAACAAGCCCAGTCATAGGCATCATTTACAAACTAAGAAAAAAAATTAATCAGTAGCTTTTAGGGAAAACAAACAAACAATCCACATCTGGATAGAAAGTAACAGCAGTAGAATCAATCTATGCATCAAAGCTCTGCAATACAACAAATTAACTAGATTATCTTCTGCACTCTATTTTAGCCTTGCAGTACTTCTTTAGGATGGGTATTGCTCTCTGTATGGGAAAAGAATATGCTCTAGGGAAAATAGAGCATGACATAAGTGAAGACTGAACAACTGATTAGATAAGATATTTAAGAGAGGAGGCATTAAATCAACTGGTTGAAGATCAATTTATTTTTCTCCATCCTTTCTCTTGTCATTTAGTATGCCAAGACTAAGGCAAAGAAGTCATTCGGTACATAAACAAGAGTTACATAGGAGGCAACCAACTTGAAACTGTAACTATTATTTTGGCCAGACAATACTTCAATTCCATTTTTCCTCATGTTCTTCATATAGGTATACAGTTTAGGATCCCCCTTACAACTGCAGGCTATTGGAGAAACTTCTGTAGCAAATTAATATTACGGTCTCCCTTAGCTCTACCATCATATTAAAGATATGGGTGTTTCATCTTGGCCTTGACTGAGGAAGAATGATCTGATAATCATATGCAGCAACATTTTTCTTTACTTCATGTCACACTCCAGTGAATTGAAAGGGCATTTGCAAGATCAGGACAATGCTATATGTGGTAGAATGTAGGTTATACCAAATCATCAGACGGATAAACTAATCACAATTTCTCGACCAGCCTTATGAGCCCACTCTTTCTGATGCATGATATTAGAAGAACAGGAAGTTAATCAGAACAGTAACAAAACACTGAAACCTGCCACAAAAACGCTTCAACATGTTGCCATTTCTAAGAATAACATTGCAGCACGCTTTGCACCATGAGTAGTCCTTTAGTGTCTCTTATCTTCTCATTCAGGGGAATGCAGTTCTACACTTCCCCTCCAGACATCTTTTGTGGGATACCCAAAATTACCATTTTTAAATTAGTTATCAAGAGACTTCCTAAGTTTCATGAGAACATAATTTAGATAATTAGGACAAGACATGAAACAAAGTTAAAGAGAATAAATTTCACCCAATTTAGGCAAAGGCAAAATATTTTGTCCAGAAAGAAGCTTATGACTGGCAATTCCTCGTGTTTCTCTGCTACAGTAATCATCACAGTATGATAACAAGGTGTAAGCAGCTCATAAAACAATCAGCAGAAATGAAGAAAAACAGTGATTTACTCACTTTACAATTACGAGGGTCAGCTCTTCTTTCCCCACACTGGATACAGCATTTGTTTTCAGAAGAAGATTGACAAACTAGGCCTTGGTGGCTCGCAACCAGCTTTTATTTACTTCTTCCTATTGATTCCTTGTCTCAGCATCTATAGTTAGACAGCAGCATTTCAGCCCCGATTTCTGGATCCTGCTGACACATACTACTTACTGTGGCTTGGATGTTGTATCCTAAGCAGCAACTTTGGCTCTAACAAAAAAGAAAGAAAGAAAGAAAAAGACAAAAGGCAATTTTCTATATAACTGATCAGCCTAGGAGAGAAATGCATCTGCCTTTTGACTTCCTGAAGAAGCAGTAGCTAAAATACATCCTTGGTACTTGGGCATTAAGACCCTTTGCAGAATTTTAAGCCCTGACTTTTTTCCCACTATTCCCCTGTAATTTCAGCATGGTTAAAGGATTCAACTGAATTCAGAACATTGTGGTAAATGGTGATAAATGTGGTTTATTCTCTGACATGAGAATTAAGAAGTGGGCTTATTTACCAGGGTGATAGAAAGCAGAAAATCATTCTACAATAATATTTTTTAGCCTGGTTTCACTGGAAGATAGTTAATTTTCTTATGAAACCTGTCAGGTGGTTGTTCTAGATTTGCTTTTAATTACAGTAGAGTATTTTTTGACAACTGCATGACTCCGCTGAACGTAGTGCCATTATGTTAACATCTGACAGGAGCTTATCTGCTGTTCACACAGTTTTTAAACAAACTTCTAAACAAAAGCCATATCCTTTCACAGGCCATACTCCCTTTTCTAGCAGATAAATCACACCAGATTCAACCTTGCCCACCATGAGATTGCTATGAAATAATTTGATAAAGTTCAGTCCCGCCTCGTACCTCTACTCCCAGCTGAAATACAGCCTTTACAAACAAGAAAAACAAGCCCATCCTCTAGTGCTTCAGTCCAGACCAGGCAGGGCTTTAGCAGCTGGAAGGTTACATGGCAGGAGACCTCCTCTCCCTGCTGTGCTGGCAGATTCACTGCCCACAGCATATGATGCAGTCCCAACTGTGTGCCAGGAGACAGCCCACACCCACCTTTATCACTGTCCTAGCACCAAATGCACTCTCAGATCCACCTGCCCTTTTGGGATACACCCTGCTTCTGGGGCAGGCCAGACCATTCCCTCTCTCATCATGGGAGAACATAGTTCTTGCCCTCACACTCTGAGAAAGGGGAGGAATCGTTTGGATTAGTTTTTTTTTTTTTCCTGTTGGTGTTTCTTTTCTTCAGCTGCCCCTATGACTAATAAAGCTCTCCATATTACTTTGCAGCACTGCTTAGGGAGAGATCAATTCACTGGGTGGAGGTTGCTAATTACTGATCTGCAAACAGCTGAACCATGAAGCTCCCATTAATCCTGCCCTGCATTTGCCTCAGCTGGCTGCTGCACCTTTTCAGTATGTAAGCTCTTTTCTTATGCTCTCAGAGCCCTGCAGTTTTCTCAAGACAAAATAAGCAGACCAAAGCAAGATTCTCCCCGAAGAAGAGCACTTACATAAGTTTCTTATTATCAGGGAGTGCTGAAAGGGGAAAACCATTTAAAATAGATCCATGCAGACAAAGAAGTCCCATGACAGCTAAGAAAAAAGAATTCTTAGCAACTTGTTGATAGCAACCTTCTGTAACTTGCCATTAGAACAACAGCATCTTCAACTCCCCTCATTTTCTTTGCTGTCTAGAAGTTATCTCTATACAGCTTTCTGTGCTACATTTTTAGCAGCTACGTGGGCCCTGGTCTCACTATCCCAACCTCTTGCAGCTGCTTCAGCATGGCTGAAAAATCAACTGGAATGACTTAAAGGTCCCATTGCTAGAGACCAAGTGTAATTTTAAGATGAACTTTCCTCCTACAGATGATTCTGTTAGTGTTTCTTGCAAGAAAATTGCGACAGCATCATCTGCTTTCACATTACAGAACCTAATTGTGTGAAGGTGTCCATACAGAAATCACACAGAGAAGCATCATCAGTGTCCCAGTGACCACAAGGTCTCTGTAAAAAGGAGGAATTTGTTAGCATTGCTGGTGCAAGTATTGCCTAAAAACACCATGGAGATGAAACATAATAAACAAGGCTAAAATTAGAATATCCAAACACCAAGCTGACAGTATTTTAGCAGCATTAATACCACATTCTTTAAAGGACAGCACAGTGGTGCCTCACTGTAAGAAGTTTCTGCCAGACAATGATTCATGATGCCAATGGGATAAATTCCTATTGAAGATCTTTGTTCACAGTTAAAACTCTGTCTGAAGTAGAGAGCTCCCATAGCTTGTGAATGAGTACTCAAGACCCTCTTCTCCATTTTGAAGGGTTTCCTCTCTTTTTAGCCATTTTTCTAAGAAAGTTAAGCCTTTCGAATTGGTCAGTCCCTGTCTAGGAGAGAGCTGCAGTTTCATGTACACTGTCAGAGGTAGAATTTTAACAAATATTCAATGCCTACCGATTTCCCAGTAATGGAAAGAGGCCAGCATTAGGACCCCCAAAGGGGAAATGTGGGCAGAATCTGAAGAACAGTCTTAAACTGGCTGGTTTATTAACAGGCATATAGATTCCTATTATCCACAGCATGTACCATGCCTTGCACAGTTAGCAGGTCAAAAATGTGCAGACAAGGAACACGGGTCAGGGAGATCACTGCAGGGAACTCTGGAGGAAGCTATGACATTGTGATGAGAGCCTGGGAAGAAGCTGAGAGTAATGTACATATGCAGGGGGTGCAGAAATGTGTGGAGTAATTAGTGCCATTGCAAAGTCACAGTGTTGCAGGGGATGTAAGTCTCAATTTCATGCAGTTCATGGAGTTCATAGGAGAGTCCGCTTGGGCAGATTAGTTCACTGCTGCCGTGGCAGTTTCCCCTACATATTTCTTTCTTGGATTTCAGCTTCATTCTGAATAAACAGACGACCAACTTTATATTTCTGTCTGATTTCAACTCCTTTGCTAACTGTGTATGTAAGACTCCTCGCTGAATACAGCCTTGTCTGAAGTGGAATATGGCAGTGACTGTGTGCTTTAGTAGGAGGTGTGAAGAATAATTTTGACATTCAAGACTATTGGAAACAGTATGTAATTCACTGCTTCAAGATGGAATGTGGCCATAGTTAACAACCTGAATTTGAAAAAAAGAACTGCAGAATCTGTTTTAAATCCCTGTTGGAAGGTAGCATCTCTAGTCACACGCTGCTTCAGCACCAATATAGGTCGGTCGCAGCAGCAGCAGTGCTATTTTTTAAGCAACCAAGGTTTAAATTCCCAGATATGTTGTATGATTTATACTGGCAAGAAATCTCAACTGCCTCACAAGATCTTCCCCTTCCTGTATTCTTCTTTCTGTTCTCTGGAGGTCTCCTGGATAAATATTGAGCAGGTCAGACCTGCTTAGTGTAGAAGATCTGACGAAATCATGCCCTGAGGTGTTGTGACTACTATTTTTGTATTTGCTTGAATTGGCAGTGCCTGAAGGTACAGTTGACAGATTTCAGAATGTGAAAGTGATTAATCTGGGGGGAGTGCCCTGAAACACTGCCACTTTATGGCAGATTTAAAGTAACTTGGATTCCAGCAACCCTTTAAAGAGGTATTTAAAAAGAAATCCCATATGAGCTACCCAGTGAGTAACATTCCAGGAATCACAGAGGCACAGACCCAGGCTGTCCCAGACAATCTTTCCTTTTGCTCTAGGCCATGTTTTCTCTAAGCACTGACTTAAGGAAGCCATCATCCCACATCCATTCCACTGCATGAACCAAATGAAATCAGGCATAAGTACAGCACAACGAGGGAAGCCTGAAGGAGGTGTGATGAGAGCATTATTAGAGAGGACATATGGCTTTTAAAGAAAGGGTCTTTGGCAGCCAGCTGGAGGTGGCATAATTATTCATCAGGAAAACAACAGCAGCTACAAAGATCTTCTTCCTCCCCTGCTGGCTGAATAAATTTGTTGCAGCCATTCAATGGGCAACTGGTTTTAACATACCGTCCATAAACAACATTTCATGTTAAGCTGATTTAGGAGGAAGTGCTTACTGTAAAAGAAACCCCTAGCTGTACATGGGCACGTTCAACTCCATCTCTCCTTGCAGCCCCTACTTTCAGCTGGCTCTTTGCTATAACCCAGTGAGACAGTTCCTGCACACACAGGACACACATATGGATGTCTGTAGACCCATGTGTTCTTGTACGTATATAGATACATCACAGGTTCTGAAAACATGTACTTTTTCATGCAAATATTCTTTCAGCTGCATTAGCTGATAGTCTTCAGCCTGGTTTTGTATCAGATGGTGTTTGGCTTTTTACATTTATCCTTGTGCCCATGAGGTGTGTTGTCAGAATCCTTTGCCCTCGTCTGTAAGGGTAAGGCCCGACAATCCTTATTGACAGCAGGGGCATGGTGGCACAACACTGAGTGGGGAACTACATGCATCCAAGAGAAGTGGACTCAAAAATAGATTCAATTCACTTTTTCCAACCCCATGTTATCTGTTAAGTGTTACTGATACAAATGCATGTGTTGGATGTATTTTTTTATCTGTGGATGAAAGCAACTTGCAAAGGAGGTATCCTTAATTCCTTTGTACAGATGTTAGAAGTGTTACAAATTGAGTGTTTTACTCTAGTTCACAACAGAAACCATTGATGAAGCCAGCACCCAGATCTCCCAGGTCCTGATCCATTAAATACAGTGATGTTTAACATGAAGAACATCTGCACAAACTGCCACAGCTTCTGCAGAGATAGTACTTGACAAGTGGGCATTTTCTTGGTTCAGAGACAAGGCAGTGGGATGAAACTGAGGATATTCATTCCTCTGTATTTATTTATCACATGAGATTGTTCCTCAGTTCATATCAAGAGCAGATCCTGAACAGCACAGTAGCGGTGGAGTTCACAGCTCAGAGAACTGCAGGCAGGTTCTTTCCAACTCTCAACAAGCCTAAAGGTTTTTCTATAAACACTGCTTGTTGATCCATCCCTTCTGTGGAAAAACCCACAGGAGATGCTCTGAGAGGGTGGATCCATGAGCAATCCTTTGCAGAGTTTCTTCCTTGTCTTTCACTCAGGAATGAGGGATTTTGCGCATCGCGGAGCAGCCTGTAAATCCTTCATGGCAGATTCTTAGGGATCTTGAGGCATCCAGAGGCATCTGTGTTTACCAAGGCGATTTGCATGGATGCCTTGTGCAGCTGCTGGATTCCTAGTTCCAGATTTGGCTCTAGATCACTGTCCATATTAACAGCATTAGTCTATTTCGTTGGCACATTCATTATCAGTCCGCAGCATGGAAAAATATATTCAGCCCCTTGGGAAATCTTTGGTGGATTGAGCAATGAAAATGAACAGGGAGAAAACTGTTAGAGAGCAAAGGAATTAGATATAGGTGTATGATGCTGGTGACAGCCATGTATTTCTGACCTCATCTGCCAGAGAAACATATAACCTTCACCTTTTCATAGGCCTTCCCAGAACAGTGATGACTGCAAAATGGCCTGGGAACACTTTTTTTTTCTGGAGATAAACAATGGAAATGATCTAATATTAAAAATAACCCTAAAGGCAAAAAATCAGAAATGACTTCGAAACAAAGGAAGGGTGGAGTAAGCAAGTCTTCTGGAGAGATTTATACTCTGCTTTATGCTGCTTATAGAACCCCGAAATGCCAGTGAAGATTTCATCAGAAATCTGTAAGCTATATGCCTATAGCTTTTATATACAGTGTTCTAAACAGTATAGAAATTAGTCAACCTATTACAAAATTTGCAGCAGTTAAAATTAGATTTGGAGTGATTTATCTTTTTGCCATTGTTTCAGCATGTGACATGACATGAAAAGAGGAGGTTTTGTTGCAAACAGTATTTTAACCACAAAAAGCTATTTTGCAGTAGAAAATGTACTTCCAAGATTTAATTCAATACTGAGTGTTACACAAATCATATGAAAAACAGTCTCGCTGTGGTAACAGAATTAAGCACAGGTGGCCAAAGTATTTTGACTCTTGGACTGAATTTTGAATTTCTGGTACACACTACTGCTTCACAGTTATGTTGGTAGCATTGCAGCTAACTGATTTCTTGTAAATCTTTAAATGACAAGATGGAAAACAAGCAAAACATTTTAAATCAAGAAGAAAAGATATGTAAGTCAAAGCTTTAAGCATAATTTTGCAAGCTATATATTGAAAAGCATCCTTATTCACAACTATTACTTCCACTGAAGTCAGGAAAACTGCACATAACTTAATTTTTTTTTAAGGCAGAAAGTCTTTGAGATCTGGGTCGTACAAATAAACAGTTCAGAGTTTATAATCAAGTTTTCACTAGCCTCCTCTTTGCCTTACTCCTTACAACAGATCTAAATAACACATGCCTTCTCAGAAAGGCTTCTATGTGATTGGCAGGCCTGGTAGAGCTTCTGTTGGATGCTGTTCTCACTGGCTAATTGCACCTCCTGGTTCTATGAACTTCATAAACTTTAAGAAAAGTGATTAAATTGTCAGATTTGCTCATAAATTATGAGAGACTGAGTTTAATGGAGTGATGGAAGAACATCAGCTCCAGGCTGAAAGTGTTTAGTAGGAGTGGGACTGATGTCTCCAGAAAATCCACCAAATTCAGTTAGGTGGAGTGACCTTCAAGCAAATTCAGTAGGAGGTGGCTGGACAAACGTGTGTGGGCTTGTGTAGTCTACAGGAAAGAGAGAGATTTCATTAGTGAAAGCCTATCCTTTAGAATAACAGCTCGTCTTCTTCTCACCGATAAGATAGCTACAGCATTGTCTTTGTGATCAGTCTGTCTTTCCAACACTATCTATCCAAAATAAAGGTAGAAGTATGCTGAGAGTTAGTCAGTCTCTGAATACGCAAGCCTGGAAACTCATATTCTCTGAATCGGTGAGTAGCAGAGCTGAGGAAAAAGCCCAGAGTCCTAGATGTGCATGTACAATTACATTTGAATTAAGACTAATTCAAACTTTAAGTGAAAATTAGTTAACCTGCTTCACCCTACTGCACAGTTTTTAAGAAAAATTAACAAGACTACATCCAAAAATCATGTGTTTCTTGTTTCTCACCCTTACAGCACCCTCAGGATTTGTAATGGCACACGTTAAGTCCCATAGAAGATTAAAAAAGAGTGAACTGGAGGGCAAACAGGAAAGAATTGAAATCAACCCCAGTTTCAGAGGGTAAAAGGAGATATTCTGAGGGGAAAGGTGGAGGAAAAGTATGTTAAGAGTAGTTTGAAGCGAGGACCATGAGAAGGGATCTTCCAAGGAGGAACTGGATGTTTAGGGGAGACCATGGACCTAAATCTTCCAAACCTCCTTGAGGACGTAGATGAGGCTGAATTCAGTGGCATTGGTCTTAATAAAACACAGGTAAAGAGAGTTTATGCTTCTACTGAGGGCAACCATGAGATCATTTCTCGTACATGCTAGGAGATGAAACTATTCTATGATTCTATGACTATATACATTTCTATTTTCAGTGCTACACCCCTGGCTGGGCTTAGAGGTTGGTAGGATGTAAATGGGGCCTGGCAAACTCCCTCCTTGATGGGTGAGAACTTGACCAGATGAAGTGCTCATGGGTGAGATGACTCACACTACCTCATTCCTTCACCATTATGCAATTTGCTTTTTTTCCAGAGTAAGGTTTTCTTCCACATTCTTGCTGTGGTGTTTTGTGGTGGGTTTTTTTTTTGTGTGTGTGTGTTTTATTTTTCCCTTTCAGGAAAAACGCCTGCCTTTGTCATGATTTCACCCTGCAATGGGCAAGGGATTCAATAATGCACCCTGGCAGGGTACCAAAAGCCCTTTTTCTCAAGGGGAACGGGAAAAGGTAATAATGGTTTGAGGCGCTGGGGAGCAACCGTGCCCTGCGCGGAGGACAATTGTTTCATGGCGGGGAATAAGGACAATGAGCTTTGCGAGCCCGGAGGAAACGGCTCCCGGCTCCGGGCAGGACCAAAAATAGCCCGGGCAAGAATGTTTTCATTGTGNTTAATTGAGAGCGATGAGAGTATCAGCGCCAATTAGTTCTGGCTCCTGCCGGCGTTGAGGTCACCTGGATTCTCCTTCCCCGGTAAGAATGAGCAAAAATCAGCGCTGGAAGGTTACTGGGAATGTCACCTGGTGGTTTGTAGCTCTGGAGCGGCTCTGAGAAGAAGAGAGACTGCCCAGGGCTGACACTGCAGCTCCTCAGCATGGGTGACATTCCCCTGGCATGGCTATAATGAGACCTGCCTCGTTAGTGATCCGCCTCCCCAGGTAGCTCTGGAGTTTGTTAACCTTTCCTTTTTGTTATAGAACAAAAAGGTTGGAAGGGACCTTGAAGATCATCTAGTTCCAACCCCCTGCCATGGGCAGGGACACCTCCCACTGGAGCAGGTTGCTGAAAGCCCCATCCAGCCTGGCCTTGAACTCTTGCAGTGATAGGGCCTCCATAACTTACCTGGGCAGCCTGTCCCAATGTTTAGCCACCCTCAGAGTGAAAAAAATCTTCCAAGTATCCACACAGAGAAATTCTGGCACAGCATTAACAATTTCAGGATGGATACCTGCTACTAGGGTTAAGTAGGCAAAACAATTGGTACACTAAAATTGGACAGAAGGAAGCGTATTTCTTTGCTGGTAGTGAAAGAGCTATGTTATACTGGAAAGGGTGACTGTGAAAATGGGGAAACGAACCTTTTGTAGCCATCAAAATAGTCTCAGAGTAACATGTTGTACATAGGCATTCAAAATAATGCAGGCAATTGGCGTGCATGCTTATCCTAAAGCTTGTTAGCAAAAAGGTAGGTTCTGTTCAGTGTCCCAGTGGCACTAGGTCCCACCCGCCTGCAGTCCTGGGGAGGCGCTGGTTTGCCTTACAGGCTTCGGTCCTTCTAGACTCCTGTAGGAGCACCATGGAGTCTAAGGAGAATAGATACTGTTGTGGGATAATGGAATGGCTCTGCTGGCATGAATTTGAGGTGAATGCTTAACCAACATTAAAGCTGCCATTGAAGTATGTGGCTCATTCTATCCAGTGTTGCTTCATCATTACCCCATTCCCCATTAACTTGATGCAAGATACAGAAAAATAGATGTAAAAAACACCTGAGAATTGCAAAACCTTTTATTGTGACTTTTTTTCTTTCTTTCTTATTTTTTTTTTTCCAAATCCATGCTTCCTGTAAAGCCAAACATCTTACTTGTTTTGAATACAAGGGTCAAAACTGATTTCAAGAAAGGTCTGATTATTATTTGTCTGACCACAAACATTGTAGGTAGACTCTTGCCTGAGACCTTTTGGGATCAAAGCTGAGACTCCCCAGTGATATAGAATTTCAGATTCTAGCAGCAGTGGAGCAGGAAGACTTAAGATGAAGCAATATATACCTGCAGAAAGCCTGTTACGCACACACTAACAAATCTTGCTCTCACAGGCCCTTTCAGTGGTGTAATTTGGAGGGAAACTGCCATACCATGAGAAAAAAGGAGGCATGTATCCTGCAGAAAGTAATGACATGTAATGTTATCTTTTGAAAACTACTCAGGTACCAATTAGAGTCAAAGACACTCAACAGTCTGCAGTCTGGGGCTGATCTGTGTAGGCTCACTCCATGAATCACACTTCCCTCATTCTACAAAAGCTTCAGCTGCACAGTGAACTCTTCAGCGCCTTGACAGTGTGCAGGACCTCAGCTCACCAATTAAGTCTACCAATTAGGCAAAGAAAAAAAAAGTAAATGCATAATGCAAATTAGTTCTGGAGTGTAAAGGCAGGCTCCTTGAGATGGTTGCAGGAGTGTAATATGAAATACCTCCTCAGTGGATCGGTGTCTCTGGCTGGCTGTGGACCCGGTGCTGGCAATACTGAGATGGCATCACAGTAACAACACGATGTGTCTCTCTGCCCACACTCAACTGAAAGATCAAAACAGAATTAGGTCCATTTCCACATAAGTACAAGGAAATCCCCTTTCTGTTGCCATATGAATGAATAAAGTATCATATTTGAGCCCTGTCACCAGGCATAGAGTAGATGCTGTATGGGAAAATTGAGACAGAAATTTCTCCAGTAGGGAGTCGTTCACATTTTGAAAGAGGCTTCTCTAACTAATTCTGCTCAGGATTTAAACTTTGATTGCAAATAAAAGGAGACAGCAGGCAAATGTTGCCTGTTCCCTGAAGACAACATGGAAAAAAACAATAACTACTGCACTGACCTAGTTGGACTTATTTTAGAATGAGGTTTAGTATTCTGAATTGTAAGTTAACTTAGTAAATACAAATTAGAGAAAAAAGATCAGCCTCAAGCAACAAAAGGATTATTTTATTCCAAATGAAAAGTCCGTCTATTTTATGTCCATAACTTTGCAATGGCAGATTTAGCAGAGTTATGATTTGGGTGTAAAGCTCTGATTTGGATATGAATGCTGGTATCCAGTGGATGTTGTGTGTCTCTGTATGTTGTAGGAATAAAGTTTGTATCCATCTCCTGTGGCTTGATTTCAGATGCCAGATTCTTCATTTGTGTGTGATGTTTCTGAAGCTAATCAAGTGTGACTTCAGGGACCTGAAAACTGGCTCAAAGGCTTTGTTGGACAAACTTAACACCTACACCAAACCATGGGCTAGCTAATATCTTGGTTTGCATCTCACTTTTTATATTTCTGAACAAAACCTCATTGCCCTCACCAATGAGGGAGACTTGGTCATTCTTTGGGCAGAAGGCCTCGAAGGGAAGCTGAGGTGCTGCAGGGGGTACAGAACACTCTGAGCGAGTGCTGCACCATATGATGGCTGTTGCAAGGAAGGATACAGCTGCTGCTGCTTCATTTTTCACACAAAACATAAAGAGGAAGATTGCAACCACCATCACCTATGAAGATCTTAGAAACTGAAAGGTTTGCTGCAGTGTCTTTGCTAAACTCCGGCGGGAGCATTTGCATTGAACTAATCTCAGTTCCTCTATTCAAATAAGTTAAATTTTTGTTCCAACAACTTGTAAAACTGTGGCACAACGTTGCTGGTATGGCAGTACGGTTCTGGTGTTCTTCTACAGGAGCAGCAACTCAACCAATGATAAACTAAACGAGCTACAATTGTGGCTTGGATTGAGATAATACACAGTATGCAAATGGTAGTCATTACTATGCCAAAGTTAAACATTATTTCTGTTAGCTGTATATTTTTCAGTATAGGTAGGAATCTCATTTGAAAGTCTTCCTTTCTTATTTTTCTTATAGGGCTACTGATAAATAAATGAATGTTTCATGTAGCATGTGAAATTGTACTGTGATCTGTAATAATAGGCATGCAATCACTGCTGTATTTTATTATTAAAACAAATTAAAACTAAATTGAAAAGCCAAATCTCTAAAATCTACTGGAGGCTCCCAGATTTTAGCCCAGAATTTCCACTCTCTGGTGTTTTCAGTCTTCCTTTATTTTCCAGGTCATCTGTTCTATGGAGGAAGAAGATATAGCCATCTGGGAGATTAGCATATATATATTTTATGAAGCAGAGTAGAGCTCTCTTTTACTGACTTGGATGCTAAAGACCCAGATTCACAGGCTGCCTCCTCACTAGCACAGCACAGTTTGTAAAGCTTCTGTTGCCAGTGGCTTACCTCTCTCCTGCATGAAGACCAAACCCGCACTAAACGTTGACATTTGACGTTGGCAAAGCAGTCTGGAGAAAAAAAAACACAGTTTGGCTTTACAGCCATGCAGAGACACAATTTATAACCCCAGAAGAATGCATTTGTCAGCAAAGTTTACATTGTGTGAGGAGAGATTATCAGCAATTGATCAAACAAATCTGCCTACTGGCAGGAGATACATCTCCAGAGTATGGAGAGTTATATCTGTGGATATAACCCTGGAACACAGCTGAGAGATCTCTGAAATGTATAAAAGCCAAATGAGAGCATTAGTGCTGGGTTAATTTAAGATGCAATATGAATTACCACGGGATGTAGAAGGAGTGAGCTGCAGTAAGAAGATGTGCCAAGGAACATCTCCTTAATCTTTTATACTTTTGTACTGCGCTGGTAGAGATATGCTTTCATCGTAGCTAGAGCTGGAAGTATGATGGTTTTCTAGTACTGTGGTACAGTTACCTTTCCGGACACTCCTCTTCCTTTTTTTTTTTTATTTTTTTGTTCAGCATTCTGTTTTTTTCCCCTCACAGAATACCCCTCCCCCCCCGTATTAAAAAAATCCTTGCTCCAAAGTTCCCAGTTAGGAGGAAGTTTGAACTACATTCAGAATACCATCTGCATTTTTCAGGTTAAAGTTTCCTTTTTAAATATATTACAACAAAATCTGTATACAGATTTTGGAAAGCATTGAGTGTGTATTCAGATACAGACTTTAAGAGCTGTATTTGTTATACTGAGAATCTAATTCACATTATTCAAATCTGCTGAATAATAATGGAAACATCTGCATTCTTATTAGAAAATGCATAAGGAAAATACCTCCAGTGCAGCATTTAAGCTGTACATTCACCAGGAAGGCATGCACCATTTCAAAAATCTTTCAGCATCTTGCAAATGCTAAAATGTCACCTTTCGCAGACTGCATGTAGGCAGTCTTTAATGTGGTCTTCTGCCTTTTGAAACATGAACTTAACATTTACTGACTCTTCTGTTTACCTTGATCCTAAGCACAGCCTTCCCAATCTGATCAGATCTTTGAATTCAGAAACCAGTCTCTGACGTGGCTGGTAAAAAATGCCAAGAGAAACCTGTGGGGATGGGAAAATCCTATCACGTCTCTTCAGAGTATTTCCCTGGACACTCTCCCAGCTCCAAGCACTGGCTGCTCTGGGCTTCCTGAGCCGGGAATGCCGTCTCTGTAGAAACAAACACATTATGGTGGTGGTGATGGGGGAAGGAGAAAAAAAAAGCACAAGATATCTTTGAGAAGCAAAGCTGTGTACTTCAATATTTCAGTATCAAGGCGTTCCACAAGATGGCAGGGTTCTGTCTTGGCAGGTCACCGCAGCAGGCAACCCGAGCCTCCACAGAACTCATTTTTCTCCTGTCATAGTTTTCATTATGGGTAACATAGCTTTGTACTTTAAAGCTATCAGCGCTCTATAGCAGTGGTCAAAATACGTGTCAAACAGATGAAGAGAGGAGGCCTCTGTTTTTTTATGTCTCAGTCAATATTACAACTTTAAGCACAATATTCACATAAAGCCTAGTAATTCCCCACTGTGTGAATGAAAGATTTTTTCCTAAATAAAACCGGATAGAAAATGTTGCATGCAACTGAGGCCGTTTTAACTAGGGACACTGACATCAGTCCTTCAGATTTCATCTCAGTCATCTGTTACTTGAACTCCAAAAATCATGAATACAGCTATTTGTTACCCCTTGGTTTCCAGACCACAACAAGGTAACCTGACTACAGGCTGTTGGTGAAACAGCCAGGTCTGCTGTCCCTTTCACCCCTCCTGCTTCCTTAGGTTGTGCTGGCTTTAACAACTGTGTGTGCTGTCCTACCCTAATGCAAGCCAGATCAACCAAAAAAGCTGATTGCAAACTAGCTGCTTTTAGTCAGGGGCTTAGCTTTCAGTTAGATAAATGAGCTGAAATGACTCTCCAGCTGCACAGTCACTGCTGCTGCAATCGGGAAAGGAGGTCATGCCTGTGACGAAGGCAGGAAAGTCCCTTTCAGCAACAGGGTAAGGCTGGACAAGCTCAGGCTAATTGTGAAAACACACCCTTAAGTAACAAAGGAATAGTGGAGAGGATGTATCTTCAGCTCTGCCCTCATTGGGGAGAGGAAATGGAGATACAGGAGGAAATCTAAAACTCGTTTCTTAAAGACTTTCAGTTAAAAACTAGCACTGCAACATGCCTAAAGCTTGTGTGTGTCGCATTGAAATGTTAGTTCTGACCTCAACTGCATATTGTAAAATAAGGATATTAATATACCAGCTTTTTCTAGACAAGGTATTGTTTTGGTTTCTGGGATAAATAAAGGCTGTGGAGTTTAGGGGGGGAAGGAACTAGAAAAAATTCATTTCCCTGCAGAGTTCTCTGCAATACTTGCTGCTGTGTTTCAGTTGGGTAGAGGTAGTTTCACAGAACTGAGACATGCAAATCAAGTATTTTCTGAACAACTATAAGAATTCTGAATGACCTCTTTAACTCAGAGCACACTATTAAGGTCTTCATCATTGTTTTTAAAGTCTAAACCCTGGTGCTTCCTGAGTGCAGCAGCATAGTGCTAATGCAGATAGATAAATCGACAGAGTCCCACTGCACAAAATTAAAGAACTATTAGCAGTTACCCTGTACATAAAATCGAAACAAATGCCTCACTAGGGAGTGGAGAACTTGTTAAAAAATCATCTTCAGAGAAGACTTGTGTAACTCCATTTACACAATATTCAAGAAAAACTAAGCCTGTGATTTTATGTAAGTGGGAAGACATAACGTGTAGTCAGGGCACCTGGAATTCACCTTCAGCACCAGGGGCGTTTGTTACGATGAAGCATAAACAGGGACTTTTGGTTTCCAGCTTTACCATTGAAAATCAGGTGAGGATTTTAACGGCAGCTGGAGTGAAATGGAAAGAAAATCTCTGCTTTGCATCCCTGTGTGAAGAGATTCTGTTCCACGAGAGCTGGTATCATCACAAGCTGTACAAAACGTTAGTACCAGTGAGAAGGAACTTCAATTTTCAGGACCAAGGCGAGAATCCTATTGTGTGATTTTTAATAAAGCCGTTCAGCAGGGATGCACTGACAGTAACCTTGTATGAGAATGGCCTAACTGCACAGACTGTGTGTGGACGGAATAACCGAAAACAAAGACTTTCCTGGCCCCTCCTCTGATCTGATCTGCTTTCTGGCCTAAGCCCCTGCTCCAGGCGACTGCACCTCTGGGTGCGGGAGGGACGGCGGCCTGGGAAGGGCGGGAGGCCGGACAGGCCAGGCCCTCGCCTTGCACCCCAACCGCCGACACCAGCGGGAGGACAGGCTTGGCTCAGCAGCAGGGACCTCGGCGGGGTGCAGGGTGGCGGAACGGCCCTCAACGGTTTAAGAAGCGTTTCCTCCGGGACGGCGGAGCTGCGGGGAAGCGGGAAGGCGGGAGGCGGCCCCCTCCCGCCCTCAGGTGAGCCGCCTCAGCGCAGCACCACCCTCCCTCCCCGTGTCATGCCCCTTCCCCCAGCCAATCAGAAGAGGCGGGGGAGGCGGAGCTCGGTGTCAAGAGCCAGGAGGCCCAATGGAAGGCCGAAGCTGACGCAGCGGCGGCCAATCGGGGGGCACACCGATGAGTGCGCGACTGCGGGGACGGGGAGGAGGGCGTGGCCAAGGGGAAGAGGGCCCTCAATCAGGTGAGGGCGGTGCTGACGGGCGGTAGCGACGGCCAATGGCGGCGAGGGGGCGGGGCTCCCCTCCTTTCCCCTCCCGCCGCCGAAGCTGCCANTAGGCGGCGGTACCGGCCCCGCCGACCCCCGCAGCGCTCGGCTGCCGCGGGCGCCTCCCCCTATGGAGCAGCCTCGCCATGGAGCCCCTCACAGAGCTCAGCCAAGAGGGCGCGGGCGGCGGGGAGCCGCCGGGCGGCGGGCCGCTCTGGACCGCCGTCTTCGAGTACGAGGCGTGCGGCGAGGACGAGCTGAGCCTGCGGCCGGGGGACGTGGTGCAGGTGCTGTCCCGGGACTCTCACGTGTCCGGCGACGAGGGGTGGTGGACGGGCAAGATCGACCAGCGCGTCGGCATCTTCCCCAGCAACTACGTGAGCAGCGGCGTGCAGGGGGCCGGCCCGGAGCTGCGGGCGCGATACCCGCCGCCCCCCGCTATACAGCGTAAGGCCATGGGGTGGGAGGGCTCGGCACGGACCCTCGCCGCCAGCCGGCGGGAGGGAGAGGCCTGGTCCGTCCTGGGTGCGGGACCGCCGTGAGCGGGAGGGAGGAACCGCACCGGTAGGGTGGGATGGGGCAGCCCCAGTGCCGGCATGTCTGAGGGGCGGCCCGCTGCGGCCGGGCCCTTCTGGTGCCCCCGAGGGGAGGCGGGCCCGGGTCTGCGGGGGTCGCTGGCGGCGGAGGGGGCAGGGGCGAGTGAGCCCCGCGGTGGCCCTCGGCTGCGCCCCCTCGGCCCTTCACACCCAGGGGCTGCCCGAGGCCGGCGGCCCCGCTCGGCTGGGCCAGGGCTGCCCCGTTACCTTTCCCACCCGCAGCCGCATTCCTGCTGCTCCAGGGCCCTCCTGCCTTCCAGGCTGGTGCTCCCCGCAAGGGAGGCCTAGCCCGGCTCAGCGTGTTCGCCTTACACTGGTGCTGGGAGCGGTTTCCCATTAGTGAACCTGGTGTTTCCAAGAGCTGATAGATTGATTAATTGATTGATTTATTGATTTTTCACCGGGTGGCTGAATGGGTTGGCAGTGGTGGGGTCACTGGGGGCCCTGGTGACTCTCTCTGTAGGCCTGTCCTTAAGGAGAGGTCGCAGGGTAGGCAGCGGTTGCTTTCTGCAGTGTTGATTCACTACTGATACTTGATCAATATATTCCTTTCTCCTATCCAGAAGCTTATTATTTCTAACTTAAACATTCCTAAGTTGACTTGTGTCACCAGGTTCCTCCATAGCCCTTTGCCTTCTTACAAATTCTGTTCTTAAATACCTATGAATGAGTTTTATCCAAGTTTGGATATCTGGGCCTACCTGGAGGTTGCTTGACTGAGTTGTGCTACTGAAGGCATGAAGGGATCTGTTTATTTCTGTGAACTTCAGTGCGGTTCTGAAGCCTTTCTTGGAGCCAGAGAATAGGGCCATTTAACCTCTACATTTTATTTTTATTATTACTGTTATTAATGCCTGTTTCTCGATCCTGTTACCTGTCACCACTGACAAGAATAAATTGGAGGGACAGAGAAAAATCTTCACAGTAGTAGACTTTTCTCGAAAATAAAAGGAGTGAAAAGATGTTTTGTCCTATCTAGGACGTACCTCCAAGGAATACAACTAATAGCTTTTTTCTTATTCTATTCTCTGCTTGAAAGCATTTAGGTAAAAACTCAGTAATTTGTAGCATTACCCATGGGACTATGCAGGGACTAGATTGGGCACTGGTTGTGATTTCTTTAATGCTGGAACAGTACAGGTAAATTTATTTATTTATTGTCACATGCATTGAATACTCTGAGTGTTTATTAAGTTTTGCCTTTGAGATAGTTAGGAGAACCATTTCTACAGAACTTATTGAAACCTCAGGTCCTCTCCTGTTTTCACTGTTCAAATACAGGCTTTTTGATTATGAATTCTCCTCCCTTATTGCACTTTCTTTGGTTTGGTAGTTCAGGAACAGTTGTGGAGTTGTACCTTCCCCCTTTATCCTTGTCTTACCCTTGTAGAGCCACAACGGGACTATGCTACTTCTGTTCTCTCAAGTCATTAACCATATGTTCATGACAGAGTAAAATTTATTGCCTTCCAGTAAGTTTTTATTATGCTGAAGGAGTATGTTTCTTCTTTTTAAGGAAACAGTGCAATTCAGACAGGGGCTAAAGTTGGTTATTGTTGAGTTGGATTTTCAGGTTTAATGATAGAGCTCCCTTTGCGAGGAATGGTACCTGCTTTTAGAGCTGGTGATGTTAGTTTGGTAACTGTTTGGAATAACAGTCTACTGATAACTTACTAGACTATCAAGTACTACATTTTTTACAGGAGCAATGGAAGGTGTCATTCCAGATAAGCACCTCTGCACAAGAGGTGTCTTTTGTTGCTTTCCTAAAGTTTGTCTTCATGGCTGGTGAAGGTTTTGAAGTGTAAGTCCTAGAGGTTCTGCTTCCCCTGAGTGCTGTAGTAATGTAGCTAGTAATTGCCTGTCCTTTCAGCCATCCATGAAGCGTGCTTGAATCTTACCTCAGTGGGGGTACCGTGAGTGTTAAAAGTAGCCTTTTGGGGCCATCAGCAGTAGGCCAGCTTGACGGACCCTCGTCTGCCCTGTGGGCTCTTGCACACTATGGACTGAATTAAATAGCTTAATTGTATGGTATAATAAATGCTGAATCAACAGCAGCTACTTTGCAGTTGTCAACGTAGCCTCTGGTCCATGAAGTACAGGCTCTGTAATTTCTTATCGGTCCCCAGAGGAATGATGGCACTTCAGCTTTTAAATTCCTAGGTGAGAGAAAAAAAAAGGATGTCAAACATTCCCACTGCCCTTACAGTCTGGTACAGCACGTCTGCCAAATTAAACTGCAGTTTGGAAGAGGGGTTAGTATGTTTGGAAAGATGAAGAAAAAAAAAAAGTCTGTGAAAAGGAAGAAACTAATTCAACACAGAATACCTTTAAAAATCAAAAAAACAAAACCAAAAAACCTTTTCTAAAGATGTTAGTTTGTTGTGGTTTTTTTCTTTTTTTTTTCTTCTCGGTAACGTACCCCTGAGGGTCAGCTGGCCAGTCTGCCTTAAGGAAATGTGGATTTTCAAAGTAAAGCTAAGGTGATACTTGCAAATAGAAGAAAACTTTCTGGGCAAAATAACTTGTGATGTGACACATTAAATTTCACTTGGAAGCATAAATCTCCCAGCTTTATGTCCCAGACTCCTTCGTTTGTGCTTCCGATAGGGGCACGTTGATTTGTTCGGGTTTTGTTGTTTGGTTGGTTCTTTTTTTCCCCAAAGTAAAATGGGTGAGAGAGCCCAGGAAGGGTTTTGCTTTCCAATCCCTCGCTTTTCCTTTGCTCATCTCCTTCCTTCAGCTGCCTGCCACCTTCCTGCGGCGCGTCCTTTCCCGTCCCGGTGCCGGTCCCGCACCGACAGCCCCTGGGCCCCGCCCTGCTGCTGTCCCGCCGCCGCCGCCGGAGCTGTCCCTTCAGCACCTCCGGGGGAGCGCTCGCAGGGATGCCTTCTGCCTCCCTGAAACGCGGGTCTCGCGTTGTGGCTTTCATCTTTGTTTGGTTTTAATTGACGTGGTCCCCAGGAGCAGGTTGAGTGAGTGTTCTGCCCCTGCTGGAATTTGGCTGGAGGTGGTAGGGCTTGGCAGCTGATTGCTTTAGCTATTTTATCAGTGAGAAATATCAAAGCAACTCCTTTTGCGTGTTCTTAGTAGAGGGGTGTTCTCATATCTGGGTTATTGTCATTACAGTCTTGCTCTAAAATGTGTTTCTGGTCAGATTATACTCCTTCATTTTCTAATTTATAGCTCATGAGCATTTGAACTCCAAGGCTCCTACAACTCCTATTTGAACTCCTACAGCTGTAGGAGTGAAAACTTCTTTGTTGTGTAGATCGTTCAGAAGTTCAGAGTGTTGCCCAAAAGATATACTCACAGTAACAGACAAATTCTTTTGGTGTTCTGGACTTCCTCCTTTTGGAAGACTTCCCTGGTCAGTTCTCTGTCTTGCTTCCCATTAATTTTTCTTTCGTGGAGGACTAGGAAAAAGAGCATAGGCATCCTTATTACGCTAGCTAAGGATTCAGGTGTATTATCTGTACTGATGTAATCCCTATATGTAGTCAACTCCTAGGTTTGACTGACTTAGAAAAATAAGCCAGACTTCTAAAAATCATATTCAGGAAAGACAATGCTGGGGGGAATGGGGGTGTGTACGTGTAAAAAATAAATAAAAAGTCTGTAGCTTGGCTGTGAGCAGCAGAGTTTGTATTAAGTCCATACAGTTTTGTGACAATGTCTTGTACTATAGGCTTATACTTAGGAAAGACATTTGGAATAATTAAAATAATGTCTTTAAGTGGTATCTAGCCTACTCCACTCCCTTGTATGACTATGTAATTTCTTTTATAAACAGAGGGAAATTTTATGTATACAATCAATAACTACAAAACCCGGTAATATGATACAGTACTCTGGATTAATACGTACGTTAAGTAAATCCATTACAGACTTAACTTCCTTTCTACTAGACAAAGGAGGGAAACGATGTAAAATCTGAGATTTTTAAATGCAGGAAAGTATTAAAAGTCTTGGTGAACTTCTATTTAAATGCTTGCATTGTGATATTTTTCCCTTAAAACTTTTAAAATTTTCTTTGACTGTAATTGGTAACCACCAAAACTTCAGACAGGATAGCATCAATGGTATCTCACTGGTTGCCTGCCGCAGCTGTAAATTCAGCCAAGTCAGCACATTTTCATTGGTCAGTACGTAGGTTTCTCATTATACATTAGTATTGGATGGGTTCTTTTGGCCATCTGTGAGCATAAACTATGTTTACTGTACAGTTAGTGGTACAGCATACATTTTCTCACCCGCTTTGCTCCAGATGCTATTTGTATGCTGAGCTAAGACATGTGCATCTGTAGATTTTAACTATACAGCGCCAAGTAGCCACCAGTTACTGTGACAGCCTGTAAAGTACAGCTGTGAGTGCATGGGAATGGAAAATGATGATGATTTTGTTAATTCATACAGTTTCTGTAATAAAAGTACAGTATGCATTAGTAAAAAAATAATAAATGTTTTTCGTATTGCTAGCTCTGCATACTCAGTATGTGGTCTGATCCATCTGTCACACTATTGTCAGTAGTGTCAGAATTGGTTAACTTCGCTCGTGGGGAATGAATTTGCAAAGCTTGTAGAGATGTGGGAGAATATGTGTGATTTAGGAAGAACTGAAAGATTGTTAGTAGCAGCCGAATAAAAGGCATTTGCATAAGGGACAAATGCATAAGCAGAGGCATTTTCTGTTGAATTTTGGCCTTGTCACGTTAAGCACTGTATAGTGGAGTCAGTGAAGATCAGCCTCTGGATGTGTTTTTCTTTTTTGGAATCCTGTACTGTGATTGTGGGCAGGGTTTAAGTTTGTTAAGAGAAGGCTATTTTATTGTGTTGTTCACCACAGTTAGGTCAAACGCACCACCATTCACAGTGAGTACTTCATACAGGTCTAATGATACCACAAGATCTGTTTTGCCACACTGTTTGGCAATGAAGGATTGTCAGAAGGGACTACTGCTTTCACTTGTATTGTTTAGGAGTAAAAATTGGTCTTTCTTTCAAGGATAAGGATGAGGTTGGGCAACAGGAGCCTTCAGCTAATGTAAATGACTGTGTAGTTGCTAAATGTTTACTTTTTTCTCCTTTTTTTTTCTCCTCTTTCCCTAGTTCTGGAGATCGACTTTTCAGAGCTTGTTCTGGAGGAAATCATTGGCATAGGGGGCTTCGGAAAAGTGTATCGAGCTGTGTGGGTAGGAGATGAGGTTGCTGTCAAGGCAGCTCGCTATGACCCCGATGAGGACATCAGCCAGACCATTGAGAATGTCCGCCAAGAGGCCAAGCTCTTCGCAATGTTAAAGCATCCCAACATCATTGCCCTCAGGGGCGTGTGTTTGAAGGAACCTAATCTTTGCTTGATCATGGAGTTTGCCCGTGGAGGATCGCTGAATAGAGTGTTGTCTGGTAAAAGGATCCCTCCTGACATACTGGTGAACTGGGCAGTACAAATTGCGAGGGGGATGAACTACCTGCACGAGGAAGCAATTGTTCCCATAATTCACCGTGACCTGAAGTCCAGCAACAGTAAGTGCTACACAGTGAACAGCCAAGGTGCTGGGATATGGTTTTGGAAAGAAATTGTACAAAGAAAACAGGGATGATATTAATTTAGGAATCTTTTCTTGTGAACCACTGTATCCTCTAATTCAATCCCAGAGGGGTTTATTTTTCTACAGTGTGGTCCTAGAGACCACAGGAAACATCTAAATGCTTTCACTTTGTAGAAGCAACTTAAATCATTGGATGCAAAAGCAATTGTAAATGGAGCAGGCTTCTCTAGTTGTTCATGAATATGCAGTGTCGCAGTTTTATTGGCATTTCAGCAGACTCCTGCATGTTGCAAAGTCTTGTTGAACTTAAAATGTGTAATTTCTGTCCGCTTGTTGGCAGGCTAAACGCTCCTTTGGAAAAGTGAAAGTTTGGGAGCGTTTATTTCACTTGCTAGATTTTGCTGTATAGATGAGATGCAAGCCTGTTTTCCTTATGGGAGACTTAATCCATCCCTGCTGAATTGGATCTTCTCTCTATCCCTCATAGAGCTGGTGTTGACAGAGACAGTAACTCAGATAAATGTCCCAGCGGGTGCCCTTGTACATCCAGGACTTCAGCTGATATTTGTGGTGCTTTTACGTGGGATGTAGCTGACCTGTTAGAACATGCTGACTGAAGTTTGGTGGTTACAATTCTGGAAATCATGGTGAATAGCTACTCTGTAATACTAATAACATTACTGTCTGCCACTGGGATATTGTTTTTGTAGTGTGCGTGAATTGAAATTGCCTTGAAGTCAAACACATGCATAGAACATGATTTACAAGTATGGTAATGAACTACTGCAGTAGTATACAGATCATCTTTCCTGATGCCTGTGTGCAGCTATTTAACCTTTCTCTCTGCTTGTCTATGTCCAGATGGCAAGAGCAAACACGTATCTGCATGTTGGCTGCAATGGTTTAGATAGGTCTGTTACTGTGAACTCGTTTTCGTTTATGGTTTGAGTTAAGGAGTGCTATGAACTGGGTGGCTGGAATGCAGGCATGTGTTCCCTTTTGCTTTGAGGGCAGTAACATCTAGCAAAGAGGTCTGACAGATGGGAATTTTAATATCTTAAATAGATTTGCTAGATCGAGCATTAACCATTGCAGTGCTGTAAATTTCCAGACCTTGCAGAACCTTCCTGGTTTTTTTGGCCTCAAATCTCATGGTAGTGAATTTACATAGTTATGGGGGGTGGGGGGAAGGATTATTAACTCTTGCTTATGAGTTTGAAAATAGGGAGTATAAGAGCCTTCAAATTAGTTTCCGTAATAATATTCTTGTACTCTCAAAGTTTCCCTTTTAGTTAAAATAAGGGAGTCTTAACATTTAGACTTCCTCATATATAAACCCTTTCCTTATAGATGGCAGTGTACATGGGCATATTGATAAATGCTGTAAAATGAAGGATTGGCTTGGTTAATGGATGACTGGCTGCATCTTTGAATAAGAAATAGTTGCCTTTAAGTGTTGGGCCTTTCCTCCTTGCCTAGGAAAGTATTTACTTGCTTATTTTGCTAATAGGCTGTTAAGACTGCATTGCTTAATGCTATCTGAACACTTACAAGGTTTGGGATGAAAGGTATTTCTAAGGTAAAAAGCTGCTAGCTCTGTTCTTTCACTTATTCAGTTATTTTGTTCAAACTACAGTTGTTGAAGGGAAACTTGTCAACCAGAGAACCATCCCAGCTGGAGGGGTACCAGTGTCACAAACCACACACAGATATGGGTGCTGGAAAACATCTGTACTGTCAGCAGCAAGGGTAAATGTCTCTTGTCACAGTGAATCAGCAGTATGTAATTGGGCTGCACTCTAAACTGTCAGTGAGAGGTTGAGGGTTTTGCGTAATCTATTACTAAAATTTTTCTAATTTGGGAGGAAGAAATAGTAAAGAAGAGGAAGAATGAATGGGAATGCCTGTGGAAGGATTCAGAGATGTTTTGTACTTGGAGGCGAAAGGTAGAGAATTTGCGTGGTGGTTTTGACCGAAGATATCATCAGATTTAGTACAGAAATGATGACTGTAGGAAAATTCTAGCCCAGCTAAGTCTGCAGAAAGCAGTGTTACGTTGGGAAACTAAATAAATCTAGGAGCTGTTACTAGAGAGAAGAACTTCAGATATTTTAAGGAAAAATCATTGTTTTGTAACTCTTCTGAAATAAGATGAATTAGCAACCTCAGGTATAGGCTTGACATGCTACAACAGCTGTTTGTTTCAGTTTGGCAATATAGGGTTCTTCATTCTGTGCTGTGTGGTGGAAGAGAAATTTTTAAAAGTATGTACTGTTTTAAACATATGAAAACACTTGTTCTTTTCTTGGGTGTATCTATAAAGCAAGTATCATAAGTATTGGATTATGACAAGGGAAGAGAGGCTTTTGGTCTTTTTTGTTTGGGTGGGGTTTTTTCCCCCAAAAGTGTGTATTACCTATAGATGGAAGTAGACTTAACTCATGGTTATCTGTCAGACAAACAACTTTGGACTGCCCAAGTCACATCTTTCCTGAATACAGTGCTACTGTATTGCTGAAATAACTTTTCCATTATATGTAATAAGCATCTTGGAAATTTCTCTGCTCTGTTCTCTGTAGAAAGCTTTTTACAATTTTTGTAAAGATTAGTAGACTAAGTATGTTATTACATCTTAATTTGTGTGGCTTGTTTTCTGTGTTTTTCTGAAGTACTTAGTTTTCTCAATTACTGTGGATAATCGAGAACAGATTATTTTATTAGCTTTGTGCCTGTAGAATTACAAGCTTGTAGCATTTTCTGTGCTCAAGTTACCACCCACTGATAGGCTGTGATGTGTCTCTCGAGAAGGAACAGCTTCTGCTCCCAAGAACTTGGAAAAGACTCTTGCAGACACGCTTCTTTCATGTACCAAACATCTAAAAGTACTGTAGAGCTGTCATGGGAGCATCAGCTGTATTGATCGGTACAGCTTAGTAAGAGATAGCAATTCTCGTACTTCTCATCTTGCCTTTGAGCACCAGCTGGGACCTGAACTATCCATCTGAAATTGCAGGATGAGTTAGGGAACAAGATGAGGGCAGTGGGAAAGAACAGAGTTGCCTTATTTAAAACCAAATTTTCTACTCAAGTAGAAGAAAATCAGAGAATGCCTTACTTTCAGATGTCTGCCTACATTTAGGCAGATAAAAGATGCATAAAGGCAGTACTTCATGATGAACCTTCTTACATTTTGAACAGTAAAGTAAGTGGACACCTTAATTTAAGTCTGAGAAATTACCCTGTTATAGGACTTTTTTTAAAAAGTCCTTTCTTTAATCTGACCCATTGCAGCTTTGTGGACTTAAGTAGTATGTACCAAAACAATGCTCAGTTTTCAATGTTTTTGATTGCATAATAAAGAATGTTAGATTTTGATTGCTTTGGGAGGTGACTTCATCTTGTATAGGGACTGAACTTCAGGCGGTTATTTTAAGATTCCGGGAAATGTCTGTTTCTTGGGTTTCTCCTTGTCAAAAAGAGCTCTCCAAACTAGTTTTCGGTTTTCCTTCTTTTATTCAGAAAGGTGAACAATTTTTTTTTCCGTTTAATTGTTTTTCTTCATTTTTTTTTATACTTTTCATTCTGTATACTTTTCAAAACAGTAGATGTAATGCTAATACATTTAGAGTGTAGGAAAAGCGTTCTCTCTTTAAAGTACCTTGTTTGAGGCAGACTTTCATTGTAAATCTTGGAGGTTTTGAGGGCTGTTTCATTACTTCGGGGATGCTATCAGGAAATGAATACAGAAAGGTCTTTACAGAGCAAATTGCACACCCGTGACTTACTTGTAGAGACCCTGAAATTCTTTTTCTGAGTGTTAGTTCATTTGGCAGTGAGTCTGGTAGGCAAGTGTTTTAGTCACGTTACCAACTTGCACGTCAGTCCTGTAACTACGCAAGAGAAGGAAGATAGCTGAGGAAAGCTATTTTGCTCTTCTGTGTGAGGAGATAAATACTTATATTTTTGCGGCATTTGATTCAAGAGATTTAATTTATTCCATATTAATATTAATCTTATTAATCTGAATCCTCTCTGGCTTCTTTTTCTTCTCGTCATCTGGTGATACTGCTGACTTTTTCCTTCTACAGCTGCATATTGGCATTCCACTGAGCGTATGTTACAGAACTGATAGTAGGCCTCTCCCAAAGTGCAGGCTCCTAAATAATTGAAATGCTAGATTAAAAAAAAAGAAAGGCAACTAGGAATGCTTGCTGAAGTCATCTGTGTTTAGGACTGCTCTTAGAATTTCCCTTTCTCTTATCTAAAGCCTGTGATTTCAGTCTAGTTTCTGACTCATAGGAAGGTCTATGCTTCAAATTGTAGAAGGCAGTCCTGTTGGGTTTAGTGAAGTATTGTAAATAATGAAGCTGTTTGTTCCTTTTGTCTGTCAATGTTGGATATGCCAGCATTGCTGTCGGTATAATGCCAGTTAACTAATGCTGCAGAGAACTAGCAAAAGCATATTTGTGCTCTTTGGTTTTTTTGACTGGCTCAGCAAAATATGCTTGCTATTTGCACTACATTGAAAGATTTTGCCTGAGGGTGTTTATGCCAGTTAGCAAAGTGCTTTATCAAAGTCGCCATGTTTGTGCTCCACGAGGTGGCACAGAAGATGAGTAGCAAAGTGACATGGCCAAGGTCAAAAAAAAAGAGGTAAGAACAGAGCTTAAAATAAACCCCAATAATTCTGATTCAGGCAAGTCAGTTGTCATTCCTTTTCAGTTCTTTAAAGGTGTTCAGCTCTTCTACTTCTTGGACCACCACGGGAAGCTAGTGATATCCTAAGATTCAAAGCTGAAGAAATCCAGACTCTGCTGTAGCTCTGCTTATTTATTGTTTGCAGTTGTTAAGACTTCTTCTGTTTGTAAAGATGCTAGTACTTGGTCTCAGGACAGTTATTCTAGGACTTAAAATATTCCTTGTTCTGTGGTGGGATTTTTTTAGTTTTTTTTTTTTTAAGTACAGACAATTTAGAAGCAGAGATTCTTTGCTACTTGTTCAAATTCAACTCAAGGACAACAGGACTTGAATGTTACATATCTTGGTAGCATGTGATTAGTTATCTTATTCTTTGTTGGAATATTCATGTCCCAATCCATTCATAATTGACACTAATTTCTTGGCCTTTTCAGAGAGGCAAAAGTCCTTAATGTAAATCTCTTCCTCTGTCTGGCGGCATTGTAGAGGAGAGCTCTTTCAGAGGCTGCTTAAAGTTTGGAAATCTGCACTGTTACTGCTGCTTTGGGTAATTCAGTGTAATTTGCTGACTAACTCTTCAATGTTGTACCTTCTATCAGAATGGATTTCCTTTGTCAGTGCAATTAAATGGATGTGAGTAATGCTTCATGTTAGGTATAGTAAAACTATTTCAGTGGCATCGGAATGCTTTACACTGGGTGAATAATTGATCTGGCCTTAGTTGGGTAGTCCCTTGCCCTGTTAGAGAAAAATTATTAAAACGTGAGAATTTTTTGGAGCAGGGACAACAGCTGCAAGATTAGTTTTTTGCAGATGTTCTCCGGTTCAGTTAGTGAAAATCGGTAAACCCCTATTTTTGTCTTTATTTTTTTTAGATTTAAAAAGTGTGTGAAGTAGAAATCAAGCCTTTCAAACAGCCTCAGTATACTCCTAAGGGTGATTAAAGATGACTTCTCAGGTTATGCCCTTGAGCAATTACTGATTCTTTGGACATGCTGTATGATACTGCTAATGGTGCACAAATCCTAGTTCTGGTTACTCTGCTTATTCTGTCTCCCCAGAGTAGCAGCCTTTGTGCTGATATCCTGGTCACTTGTGGTTTTAAAAAATTCCAACTAGCTGTGATTTTCTGCATGTGGTAATTTGATTAAATTCTTGCTAGTAATGCTCCAGTTTCTTGTTGAACACAATGACAAAAAAAATACTGGAAGTGATGCTAATTTTTATGTTGTTAAGATACTGGGAATTTACAGAAGTAGGGTGACAGTTTACTTAGTGTTGATGTGGTTGTGTTTTTTTTCTTAACTTATTTAAATTATTGCAGCTGCTTTCCTCTCTGAGAGGTTTGAGAGATACTTTCATGATGCAGTCTTATTTTCAATATGTTTTAATAGATTTCTGAGAGTTCCAAAATGAAAACACATCTCCTGTAAATGGTTTGTTTTAGTTAAATATGAATTGATGTCTTCACTGTTAATTGCAAGTCAAAAATAGAAAGTCCATGTGGAATAATTCTGGTGTCCGTAAGAACACTTTGGTCTCCTGCCTACACCAGGTAGCAAAAAGGCAATTTCACTTTTTGTGTCCTTGTGCCACTACATATTTTTTTCTGCAGGTTTCTTTCTACTCCTAATTAAAAAGTAACCAGGAGTTATGGCATGAAGCACTTTGTCCAAATCGTGCATTTGGAACCATAGAAAAGATACAAGCAACGCTTACAGCATCATGCAAGAGGTGTACCTAGGGTCTGAGTGCTGCTTCCGTGAATTCACTCTGACCATCTGTGACAGCTGGGATAAATATGTACTTTTCTGAAATGTGTAAGTGGGAAGTTAAGAGTGAGAACAGCCACCTTGTGGCATTTCTAGGAAGCTAGAATAACTTTCTCAGCTCCACGTTGGTTTAGTTGCGTTTTTTGGTTGTTTTTTTTTTTTTCTTGCTGTTGCTGCCACGTCAGTAACCTTAATTTGAATTTTGAGACTTCTGTCAGCAGCTTCACTCTTGCTTTCCTGAAAAGAATTGTTTGATGAGAATGTAAACATATTTGAAGCAAGCAAACTCACTCTTGAGCATTAGAAGTTAAGCACGGTCTTGCTCTTTGAAGTGATGACTCATCACCCAAGAGGTTTCCTTCATTTTAAGTAATATCCCATTTTGAAAATGGTGCCTATTCCCTTATAACAAGACAAGGAAAGCCTTAAGCTGTTGGAAAGAATACAGGATATAACACTTGATCTTAAGTAGCTGCTTTTTGGTACGTGTTTACTTTCTGATTCTAGGGTAGTTTTAGATTAGTACGACTTTGGTTTCTAAAAGGCTATCAGAGTTGACCAGCGTATCTGATAATTGCTTCTTAATTGTGTAACTGCTAATGGAAAGGTAGATTCAGTCTTCCTCAGACCTGAACTTTTTCTAGACACAAAAAAGAAATAGTGACAGAAACTCATGCACTAAGAAGAGAACCTACCCCAATGTATAAGGATTTATAACTGTTCTGTTTGGCTTCATCCGTGTTTATTAAAATCGGGGATAAGAGGACTTACTTGCATGATAGTAAATCTTTGTGTCCCAGGCTGTAGAAGATTTATTATAGTGGTAATGGCAGGATGGTGCTGTGTCATTTAGGGTTCCCTTCAGAAGGAAATAGCCAGGGGACAGGCAGCCCTCCTATGAGCTCCTAGTGTTAATACCATGCACAGCCATTCCACTCTGCTTCCTAAAAGCGTTATTACATTACTCAAGCATTCGTTATAATTCCTTTTTTTTCCTAAAAAAAAATACCCTCCAAAACCACTAACTTTATTGAATTCACGCACAGATTCTCAATTATCTCTGAAATCCTGTATGTGGTTTGAATGCTGTGCTACTTAAGCTCTGGATGACTTTCAGAGCTGCAAGCCAAGCTCCTAGTCTGCTGTACGACATCTTACTCTGATGCTTCATCAAACAAGCTTCTGGAATTTACTTTGGCAAATCCTAAAATTTGCTGTTTGTATTACAACTGGAAAACTTAATTTTAAAACGTGAGGATTCCTTGGGGATTCTTGGGGTACTAAAAAGTGCTAGTATGGGTAATCGCTGTAAAGATAGTCTATTTAAGGGCAGTGGGATGCATGCGAGCCAGGCCATGTGGTCCCCCTGCCACAAACATATTGCATGTTTTTCTGTTGTTTCTCTTCTTCACATATGGTCTGGGTGAAGTATGTTAGAGAGAACAGTCTTTAGTTGCTTTTGACTTTGCATTGTTCAAGGGTCCTGAAAATAAGAAAAAAATACGTAACTTTGATTAATAGAACTCAATGTGCCTAATTTTGCTTGTTGAAGTGTGGTTGATCTTGCCCTTGGATTTACTGATTTTTTTTTTTTTTGATTGTTTCTATTTGGTATAATTAGTCATGTAGTGTGTGGCTTTGTGGCAGTGGTTGTGCGGTAACTGGTTGATATTCCTAATGCTTTATCAGGGTACTGCGTAGTCTCTCTGATCACAGAGTAAGCTGCGTCAGAAAACTTACAGAAGTCTTAATGCATCAAAAAGTGAACAGGTTTGTGATAGCCTCACTGCACAAGCAGTGCAGGACTCTCTGAGCACCTGGCAACTTGGTCTGCTCAGCTTAGGGTAAAACTGCAGTATTCAAGGAAATCTAAATTTTGCTGTTACCATGTGTAACTTGATGTTGAGAGTGCATCTCGGAGCTTTTTAATATTTGGTCTGATGAATCGAGATACACCTCTCTTCCTTTTCTTTAGGTATTTTTAATTAAATCTCATTAAAATCTGACACCAGAAACCACCATAAAACACAGCTTCTGTGCTGCTGTCTATGAAATTTTTTACGTCTTTCTAGATCATGGAGTACCAGCCTGTTCCAGGAGTGAATAGTACTTGGTGGCATTTACTGTTTCATAGACATGTCTTAATTGAAACCGGAGCAAAATAGTTCTGTGCTCCTTCTTTTTTCATAATGAATTTCATGTTTCTATTTGCCTGGAAATGGCTCCCACTGAACCAGCGTTATGACTAAATCCCGTTTCAGATAATTAACTGTTGCTCAAGAGACTAATGCCATTCATGTGATTCTATTCCCCCCTTTCCTTTTTTTCTGTTGTTGCCTAATATAATTCTTGATTTGTTGCAAGCTTTCAGACTCATGGTCTGGTGAAGCACTGTGTTGGGTACAGATGTAATTGTGTTTTTTCCTTGGAGCATTTAACTGATTATGGAGAGTTCAGTAATCCATGCCTGAGCAAGAAGGTTGCTCCAATGTAATCGGTATGGTAGGATTTATTCTGAAACCATAACTGAGCAGCTTTTTTTTTGTTAAATTTTTATTTTTAGGAAACCCACCTGAGTGTTCTCCAGGAGCATTCAAAGTGTTTTCTACCAGATCACTAAAGTGCTAAGACCTTTTTTCAGCACAGTTAGGTGAAAGGATCGATTCTAAATATATCATGACTCTGGACGTCTTTTCTATCCCCCTCCCCCATTATACATTAGCTCTTTAGAGTTACTCTACTGCACAGCTTAAAATCCAAGAGCTGCTGTGCTGTCACATCCATCACCTCCTCTAGCTTGATTGAAGAGGACAGGCGGCCAGCTTTATGGATTTGCTGAACCCTCATGCATGCCCAATAATTAAAAAGCTTTTGCTTCCAAGGTATATATATACTACTTCTAAATGTGTTGTTGCTGGATGGTTAGTAACAAGAGATAAAATATTTGCTTATTATTAAAGACAATATTTATACTCTTTGATTTTTTTGCTCTAAGATGTGAAATTTTGAGTGAGTCTGAAATTCTGTGCTCTGCAGGATCTTATGCAATACTTAGCCTTCTGTACCACAAATATTAGAATAAAGATGCAGTCCTACTGAAATGAACAGCAGAATACCCAACAGAAGGTAGGTAAAGGCTGCATGTGGAAAGCCCAGTCTCAGTCCACGTGCAGATCTGTTAATCACTTTAAGTACTTTGAAGGCAGGATCAAGAGCAGATTGTTCATTATCTGGATACTTGTGAGGCTGAGCTGTGCAGGCTGACTATGGAAGGTAGAGATAAAATTGCAAATTAGGTTTTGGCAAACCGCTACAACATGAGGTCTCATTTTGGAGTGAGGTTTTTGAAATCCTTTCCCAAAAGCTTAGTTCTGTTCTCAAGACAGTATGGCAGTGTACTGCCAACAGGAACTAATGATTAAAAAAAGGAACACCTGGCAAGCTCAGTCCCTTGTCCCCTTTGCAATAATGCTGCTGTTTTGACTTTAGGCAAACTGCAGGTTTACTAGCTTGCTTCTGACTCTCTGAGACCATGACTCATGCAGCAGCACGGAGCAGTATGTTAAGGCTATCTTTTTATCTAACAGACAGCATTTCCCAGCACCACCACCTGAGCTGAAATGTATCTTGGGAAGCTTTGCTTATTCATGGGAGAGGAAAATGGAATTGGAACAATCACAGTAAGTTCAGTGAAACCATCTTTTATTCAAGATCATTTTTGTTTCATCCATGGATAATTTTCTCCTTCAAATAAGGACTGTTTAGAAACTATAGGACTATGGTTAATATTTGCCATTGCTACAGTACCTTACAAATAAAAACCCTGAAGATTTCAGTATGCATTGCATTTCTTCAGAGTACAGTGGAAGCTTTTATTTTTCAGATAAAAGCAAGTATAAAAAGTAGTAATTGGCTCATGAAAGAAGCAAAAGATGCTTATCTCATTTTTCTGAATTAGTATCCATTTTAACAAAAATATATCTGCATTTGCATGAATTTCACAGCCTTTCAGTAACTGAAAGAATTTGGACTGGAAATAGATCTAGGAAGCAGTCAAAGGGAATTGGACAAAGCAAAGACTGTACTTAGATTGTTGGAGAGATAAGTAGAAAAAAATATTGTGAACTGAAATTGGCTGTCCCAATTGTGAAATTCTGGAGTGTGTCAGGGAAGAAATTAAAATGTAAGTCTAATATTAGTATTTCAGTGCTCATGGATCTGTTGGCTAGGAGTAGGAGTTCTCAAAAGTACCTTCAGTGCTGTGGTCTGAAAAGCAGACCCTTAGGAAACATATGGGGTTGAGTGAGGAGGTTCTTTATTCAAGACATGCTTTTCTGTAACAGATTGGCTTGATTTTGGACACGTTCTGCCATGGGTGGGTGGGAGAGTCTGGAATCTGTGATATTAACTAGACTTTTTCTGCTCTGGCACACCTTCAGCATGCCTTTAGCTGACTTATGAAACTACTGTAAAGCAAACTTTTGATAATTTTGGAATTGTTTAGAAACATTTTCAGATCCTTTCAACTCTGGCACTTGATACTTCTGCTGTCTTGCTGGCAGAGAGAAGTTTAATGGTAGCACCTCCTCATACAGATTTGGATTGCTCTTAAATCTTACTGTGGAAAAGACCTGCAGCTTTTAGAGCTGAAATCATGTTTTGCATTTAAGGGTCTTCTAGTAAAAAAGCATCGGTTTTCAGAAAGATTTTACTCTTTCTTTCTGTAAAGCTCTTACACCTGGGATTTGATGGGCTCAGTATCTGATAGTTTCTTCACAGTACTTGAATTATCTAAATGGAGGAAGTGGATGGACTGATGCTTATCCACTCTTGGACAAAACTCTTGCCATTTTGTTTTTTGGTACGTGAAGCCACAGTAAGCTGTTCTGTTTGCAGGATGGAGGAAGAAATAAATGTGTCTAGTATTTCCCCTCACAATGCTCAGCTGTAGCAGTGGCCTTTCATAGTCCAGGTAAGACAGAGTAAACATTAGTTCCCCACATTGTAGCTGCCTGTTGACCTTAATGCTGTTGAAAACAGTGTTTGTACTGTAACAGATCAGTAGAGGCCTATGGGTAAACAAATCTGATATTTCATTGTAGCTATAGATGGTTGAGTTGGTCTGGAGTGATCTGTAGAAACATCTAACTGTAGCAAAAATGCATAGTATTATTCTGCAAAAGGAAAGATAAATTAGGTAATGTCATTCCATGTGAGTTTGAGTTCCTCTGACATTATTCAGCCTTTGAGGTCTTAAGTAGTGGCCTTCTCATTTCTCTTCCATCTAATGAAATAAAAGTAGATATGGTGAAGCATTTGGACTAAGGGAGAAATCTAGTTGAGAGTCCAGATCAGCATATGAAAGACTGGAGAAGAAACTTCACTAAGCCTGTGCAGGTAGTTGACTGACTACTTAATGATTTAAATATTAGAATTTAATGCTTTTACACCAAGTAAAATAATAAAGATAACATTTATCCTATTTGTAGTCCTTATCACTCTCACCCACCCCGTTACTGTTGTTGCTGAGAAAATCCAGTTGTATCAGGAGAATCTCTAATGACGCTTCGGTTTCAGCATCTGGTGTTGCCTAGTAACTGGAGATCTGGCTAATGGCCAACATTCAGTGATGTGAAGATGCTCTTTGTAAACTTTATCAGTCTGCTTTGTCTCTGACTTCTTAACTATTACTTGAATAGTCAAAATAACTAAATCAAACCATATCTTTAGCAACTGAACTTGTTCTTGTGGAAAATACGCTGTTCCATGTTACTGTGATTCTGAAGGGGTAAATGCCAGGACTTGTTGGCTAGGGATAATTCTCTGATAATATGGGTCTTGATTGTTGGGTTCACTCACAGAAACAAAGACAAATAAAAAGGCACAGCTAAATAAGTCTGTTTAGTAGGTGGGATGTTCTTACAGTCCTGGGTGCCACAGTTATACTGTGAGCGTGATGGTGATTGTCCCTGAAGTACCCGAGTACCAAGCATAGGGCATCTAAATCTTCAGAGACTACGCTACCAACTACTACCTGTAGCTCTAAACTACTTGGAGACAGTAGTTGCTGTGAAGTTAGTGATGAAAGTGCTTCCTTTCCTCTTTGTTGGTGCAACGTGTTTTGTCCTGAGCAGAAACCAAAGCATCACATAGACAGAAACCTGTAAAAACTACTGAAAATACAACAGCAAGTTTTCTCATGTCTAGCAATACACAGTTGCTCATTTACTTGTGGTAATGTCAGTATGGATAAGGACTGCCCCAGACTGAGTCTTGTCAAATGATCTTTGAATTCTGCCTTATACGTTTCTGCTAGTTACTCCATCTTGTCATCAAATCACTAAGTGTTGGCTTACTACCTTGGTTACCTAACCCACCCCTTTTTTTATATAGCGCCTACTTCTTTCTCTGCAATTCAGGAAACTTTCTCATAAGTCCAATATGAAAATATCCTTGCTGGTTGTAAGGCACCAAAGATGCTCTCAAAGAATATGGACAAAAGACACTCAAAAGACACTTTCATTTCAACAAAAGAAAGACTGGTCTCTGTCGTAACCAAGGTAAGAAAGAGGAGACCCAGTGTTTAATTTCTACCTTTGTATTTTTCTAAGATCAGACCTAGTGTTTCTTGATTGACTGTTATCTTTCAGCTCTTGCAGCTTGCCTGGCTCTCGAGATTAAATAATGAAGTCAAATCATTACCAGAGTCCTTGAGGTAATAAAGTTTTCGATAAATTCTTAGTAGTTGAAATTACACATTTAAATCATGTGTGCCTGTATCTGGATCACTGCCTAATCCAGGGAATGTCTTGTTAGGAAATAACAAAGCCTATGTGGATCACATTCCTTTCTTGTTGTCTTAGCTGAGACACATTAAGACATGGAAGAGCTGTTCTCCTAGACAGAATTCATCTGAGCTGCAGTTAATTTCTCATTGTTAAATGCTTCTTTTCTGGAGGACAAGTTCAAAGTCCTTCAGCAATATATGAACATGTATGTGAACACTTCTGGATTATTACTCCAGTATGTATATATGGTCATGATATCCTTCACCTCAACTTGCTAACAGTTTTTAATGCTGGCTTGAGCTACTATGCTTTGCTTCACACTTGCAGTATGCAAAGAATCAGTGATATGTTATATCGAGTCATTTTGCTGTAGCAGTTGAATTCTCAAAACTGTCTGAATGTGCTTGTAGTACTGGGTTTGCTTCATTGGTCCCTTTTGCACTTTGCCAGTTGTCTCCTACCCATGCTATGTAAGATCAGCCTTTAGTCTGCTGCAGAGAGAAAACTGGGTTTGAGTTGATAGGAACAGTGGTGCATAACATTCCTTTACCTGCAGTTTGGCTGGCTCTGTGCACGCACTCGGGAAGAGATTTCTTGCATGGACCCTGCTGGAATGGGGCAATGGTCATCCACAGCAAACAAGCTGACACGCGTTCTGCATGTTCCTCACTGGGCTTTCACTCTTCCCTGGCTGCCTGAAAACTAGGCCCAGTACCTTTGCTGCTGAAGAAATTCTTTTTTTGAGGCTGGGAATGTGAAAAACTTTCAATTCAATTTTGTATCTTTTTAAAAAATTTTTATTTAAACATCTTTATCTCATGCAGATCTTTTAAATGAACAGACCAGGTTGAGGAGATTGACTGCCTTGGTAGATTAGTTGCGTGTTTGGTGTAGGTGCTCTATTTTTGGGTCTATGTGTGTTTGGGGTTTGTTTTTTTTAAATAAGTGATCAAATTTATGGGAAGGCATGTTAACTCTCTACCTGTAGAAAGTATGTTGCTTGTTTATTTCGTATTCTGGTAGACTAATACATGTGCAGAAGAGAGCTTGCACTCAAAGTATTAAACGAGGCAATGACTGGTTGTAGATAAAGGTCACAAGCAAGTCAGACCATGTTGATTAGCATGAGTAAAATGCATTTGCAGTGTCTTAGCAACCTGGTATATGTTGTACATGAAAGAGATTTTTGAGGAGGAAACTGAAAGGAATTTGTTTCACCTATTTACAAGATTCTTCATTGAAATCTGAATAAAGGTGAGAGGAAGAGTCAAAGTTTTCTGACAAAAATCTGACAGGTGGGCTAGGGAGGCTCCTAGCAGTTACAAGTGAGCCTGTTGGTACTGACCAAGATAACTTTCTACATCTGTTTAAGTTCTTTTTATGATTTTTAAAATTAATTCTTATAATTTTGGGTTGTAGGATTATTATCCCAAGCAGTTATTACAAGGATAGAGAAGGGGAGCCAAGGATGTAACTAAGGAATCAAGGACTTGCAATAAATCTAGCTCTTTCATTGTCCTTCTCTCTCATTGTCTTTTGTCATGGTAATTTATCTTACTTAGCCTACATCTGACAAAAGAACAAGTTCATGAATGCAAAAGATCTGTGTGAGTACTAATTATTTTCTTAGAACTTAATACAAATCAAGATAATTAGATTTAAATAGCCTCTTGCTGGGAAGGTATATGTGACTCACTGTGATATCTGGTGCTCTGTCCTGCTATTGAGCTCATTCAGATAGAACATGACCTGCATTGTGAACAATTTGCTTGTTGTGCTTACAGAGAGAAGCAAACAAACCAGCCCCAAACTGTGCTCTCTTACATGTCTCTGTATTTACGTTTCAAATTAGATTTAGTATTCTGCCAGCTCTTTAGGCGGAGTGGGTCCATGTTAAAAGAAGAAACTTGGTATGTATATTCTGGCAAGTTTTTCATTATTGGAATCAAAAAGCAACTTGATAGCAATTTCTTTTAGTTCTTCATCTGCTGGAAAGAAGGGAAAAAAGTTGGGCTTACTAGAAGAGTTGCGAAAGCATCTGCCTTCTGTACCTTCATTTCTTCTGGTGGTTTTGTGCTGTGCTGAAGCGTGGCTCTGAAAATACATTCACTTTTGTCCAAATGAAGAGAGTACTGACTCCAGGCCCCAAGCTCTTCCTTCCTCTGCAGTTAGGAAAATGGAGCTTTCAGTAATGTTAGTAAGGAATTTTGCAAAAGAAACAAGAACCAAGAGCTTAATGGTAAGACTAGTTCATTATTAGCTTGAGTTGGCCCACAAAAGTCTTTTAATGAAGTAGTGTTCTTCTGAATTTTGAAATCTTGTAGAAAGGGTAGCAGACTGGTTATTTTGGTTTTCGGTTTTTGTTTTTGGTTTGGTTTTTTTTTTTCATTTTCAGGCAATTTGTTTAATAAAAGTAAATGCAGTATTTTAACACTTTAGATGTGTATTACTTGGTATGCAGGAAGGTTCAAATATCACTCTTCGCTTTTATTTCATGGGAAATGCCATTTTGATTAATGGAGGGAAGTATGAGAATGAGGTTTTTAAATTCCCCCTTCACAACTCCAAAAAAAATCCCCTGTGTGCTTGAGACAGATACTTGAGTTTTTGTGGACTGCTAAAAATGATCCTGAAGATGATTATTTTTTTTATATGTACTGTAATATGTGCAGTGCTTCTGGCTTTAGGTTTTGGTGTGATCTATGATTGTTTGGTTGTGGGTTTGAGGCTTTAGTTTGGTTGACTTTAGTTTTCTTTTTTTTCTTTTTTTTTCCCCCTTTTCCACACACATAGAAAGGGAAAAAACATCCTTTTGTTTTCTAAGAACCTGTCTAATGACATTAAAAGGCGAGTAGCTGCATAATGATGGTGTGTTAGTGGCTTGATGCCTGTTGCTGTGAAGTCATTGGTCTAATGATAATACAAATATTTTTTTCTGTGTGTCTCTTTACAAAGTGGTTGAGAATCATTTCACAGGCTTATGGCTATGTTAGTTACATGAGTTTGTGGCCCGTTTTGTTGCTTGACATTATGTTACTGACACAACTTGTGTGGTCACTTTACCTTAAGGTTAAAGAAAGAGGATAATGAAGTGCTGCTAAAGCATAGTGGGTACTTCTGGGGTCTGGTTTACACTCGTTGCACAGTGATGTGACAGTACAGCTTTCTGGGTGAAGAGGAATATGTGCATTATAGCAAAGCATTCTTGAGTTCTGCCTCAAGAGTTTTTTTTAACTTCTTCAATATAGACTCCTTTGCCACTGAAACATGGTAGAAACTTTAGCACCTTAACTAAAAAAAAAGTTTCATAATGATGGGGGAGGGAATCTGCAATAGTGGTATATATGAAGTCTAGAATTGGGCATGTTATTACAAATTATAATTTCTTTTTTAATTGTGACTTTAAAGAATAAGTCTACGTACGTAGAGCTTCTAACATGTTTTACATGAAGGGTATATCCAGCCTTTGTGTGTATCTGGATTTTAAAAAAAAAAAAGTCCTGTAAGCAGTTCAAGAAAACGATGCTATTACTGGCTTGCTGAGAGAGGATTAATTAGGAAATGTCTTCCCTTATCTGGATTTGTAGAAGTTACAGTGGTTCACTTCCTCTTAGCAGAGAATTATTATAGAGAATGACATTAGGCACTATATTATATAATTACATTATTATCTGCTTGTTATCTGGGGCTTGGCATTTTTGTTAAATTTCAAGTTACTTGCTAGACAGCTGCTCCCTTGTCAGAGGAAGGGACTTGAAATGACTTGTAATGATGTGGTATGTTTGAATAACTAAAAGGCAGGGAGAATCTTGAAACTTGGGAGATCTCCAGGACTATCTTATTCGCATAAATACTAGCTTTACTCTGCATACCTTTTATTCCCCCCCCTCCCTTTTCTCCAGTACTGATACTCGAAAAGGTGGAAAATGGAGATCTGAGCAACAAGATATTGAAGATCACGGATTTCGGCTTGGCCAGGGAATGGCATAAAACTACCAAAATGAGCGCAGCTGGGACATATGCCTGGATGGCTCCTGAGGTCATCCGCTCCTCCATGTTCTCCAAAGGCAGCGATGTGTGGAGGTATTGATTTGGCATTAAGTGATTGGATACTAAAGAGTAACTAGACCTGACAGGAAACCTTTCATGTTTAAGAATGATTAATGGTGAACCAAACAGTAAAATTCAGGTCTTAAAGCTTTATCCACCAGCTTTCCATCTGTTAGACACTCAAAGTACTTAGTATTCATTATAAATATTTTTTTTTAGAGTAGAAAGTGGTGGACCGGCTCCTGCATGCCTCTAAATTTTTCTTGTTCAATAAATTTGCACTCAGATTATCCTAGGATTCATGATCATGATTCCCTCTGCCATAAGGCCATAAACCAATCTGTAAAGTAATTTAAAGTACTACTTGTTTTACTGTTTTAGTAACAGTAAGATCACTTTATGTTTTGGTAGTCACCTGTTACTAATGTATGTATACACAAACACACTGTACCTAATAGAATTCCCTGTGCAGTTTCACCCTGAATGCAATATTTGTCACTTTGATAATAATCTTATGCATTATTTTCTTCTTTCTAGTCTTTCACATAAAATAATATATCTCTCCTCGAAGTCCATCTGAGTATGTAACCCATAAGTTGTAATTTGCAAACATATATTATTTATTCCATTCATGCACTGGGATTTTTGAGAACAGGAGCCACTTTGATGGGGAGGAATACAAGGTTTGGCCTGTGGTCTCCCAGAAATTGAGTTTGAGTATGACCACAAAATGAATTGGTAAATGTATAGTTCAGTAATTAGCTTTAGAACAGTGACTTTTTTCTGTGTGGTGTGGGACATATGATTAGTAATGAACATCTGAAACAGATGAAGGAAATGTAACTTTTTTTCTGTGGGGAGAGATGTCGAAATGTCAGGGTGACTTTGTCTTCAGAGCAGTAAGATTCTGTCCCTGGCCAGTAACGCTCCCACACAAGGGTGTGCATGCTGTGAAATCTGTCAGGATAACAACATATCCCAGCTGGCAGAACTGTCTGGCTGCTATGGCAGAGATTTGGTGTGGGGATTTTAATTTTCCTCATCCAGTTTTGCTGAATAGATAATGTATTGCTTTGTGCTAAGCCTGTGAACTTGTATTTTGCACACTAATGGTGGGGATAAAATTCTGACTCTAGTTGAACGTGGTAGGCTATGCAATTCATCTGAGGTGAATTGAACAAGAGCTAGGTTCTTACTCTGAGTGAAGTCTGGCAGAAATTAAAATCTCAAGGATGTGCACTTCTTCTGTGCACACAGTGACAGTACTGGTTTGTACACAGCTTGTCAAGCTCAAACCTCAATTTGTTCTTTTCTGAAACAGTGCCAGGAGTGACCTTTCAGGGTATCCTGAGGGAGAAGGGAAGAGGGAAAAAATTTCCCTGTGACTGTAACTTTACTAATCCAGGCATGCTGTGAACAAATCGGTAGATGTTCTGTACTAGTAGGACCTCTTTTTTTAAAAAAAGAGAAGACTTCATCCTTCATAGCTCCATTGGTAATTTTTGTGTAATAAATCCTGTCCCTGCCCAAGGATGCAACTTGAAACTCTTAACAGGAGGAGCTCTTTATCCTATTAGATGTACCCCTCCTCTTGTCCACTTCAGTCTCTTGGTTAATCACTGGAGTAGAGGGAGTTTTGTCTGACAACCTTCCAGTTAGCCTGTGGCATCGACACAATTGGCTGACATTCACAAACCCTTCTATTTCAACACCTTTTCTCTAAAGCTTATTAGAATAATACTGAATTGTTGCCCTGCCTTTCAACAAGAATCTTATTCTGCTTGTGTTCTTGCTGCATAAAGAGGTGAAGAAGATGCTAAAGAAAGTGCTTGCCAGGACTGAAACTTCATGAGTCAGTTGTATCTTGTCATAAATAACTGCTTCATGTAATTCCTTTCAAAACACTTTAAAAAAAACTCAATCTGGTCTTTTTTGTCCCATTCTAAAGGAGACTTGGCACACACTGGTGTCTGTCACCAGTGTCTGGGCCACCATGAAGCTTCTTGCTAATAAGAGCACTTAGTACATCTTGCTACTAAAAATGTGTTGCTATGAATTTTGCTGTGCTGCACCCACAAGCTTTAGATATACGGGAGAAACCTTGTGCTTATATTACACAGAGGACAAAAACTATGGTTTTATTTAAATGTGTCAGTTCTGTAAATCTATTCATGCATTTGAGAGGAGAGTTTTGTATTTGCTTTGGATTTACAGGGGTGAAGTTGAAGCACGGCTATTGCAGCTTATCTAGTACTGCACTGCAAGCTAATGTTAGTAGGCATGTAATTCAAGTTTCTGTGGCATTTTAACTGCTTAAATGTATTTCTTGTTTGCTGCACACCTCATTTTTGACTCGTGCTGCTTAAAAGGCAATCATGGTGTCAATATGATCGGTGTGCAGAGTATAAAGCCATCATGCAATCTTCACCTGAGCTCGTTTATGGTCCTTATTTTAGAAGCTTTTAAGATGTATCCACTCTTACCAGTGAAATAATTAGGAATTTAATTTTAATTTAGGAAAGAAATACCAGGACTACCTAAGATTATCTGATTAGTGGATCAGGATGTTTCAGGCATTCAGTGGTGGATGTAGGAATTTTAGGCATTTGAATATTTCATTTGAATTAAGTGTTGGCAAGCACTTGCATCCACAACTAGCTGCTTGCAGGCTTCTGTAAGGTTTGTGTGTAATGAAGCACTGGGAAGACTTCAGTACCTGGCAGATAAGTGTTGACTAGCAATATTGGTAAAAGCTCACGTGGGAGAAACACACACTTCTGACTCTTGAAATAAGCAGGAAATGCCATCTCTGGAACTGCCAGTCTGATAACATGCAAAATGCTAACTGTTAATAGCCATTAAAATGTAATGAACTTTTTTTTTTCTCAACAAAAGCAATATTCTGGTTTCTGTTTCTGGGATCTCCTTGTTGGGCTGAGAGTTCCTTCCTTGTGGAAAGTGCTGAAGCTAGAGAGATGGATAAGGCAAACCTATGGTACAAATGCCACTGAAAAATAACAATGAGAAGAAATTACCGTGTGTTGTGTTGTGTTTTTTTTTTTTTTTCTTCTGAAGTTCACACACTTACAAGGGAGGTGGCAAAATCACATGTGAAATCCTGCAGACCTCCAGCCTCCCTCTCCCTGAAAATCCAGCGTGTAGGATTGAACCTGATGTTAAATGGCTTAAGGGATTACTGGATCACTGGGAGATGGTTAATTATTCATAGAAGTGTCAGTTGACTTGGACACATGGTCTGCATCACATGGTTCATTTTGTAATTAAAGTCCAAAAATGACTACTGGGTGGTGGAAAAATAAATGAGCTTGGATCAGTTTTTCTTCCTCCCTGTTGAGAATGACAAGAGGTCCTTCATTCTTTCTTCCTATGCCTTTTTTTATATAAATCTCTTCTGTCTCTGTTTTTTTCCTTTGTAATTTCCAATCCCCTGCTTGAGAGTTAGTAGAAAACACTCTGTTCAGCACTTATCTTGCTGTGTAATCACTTGGGATGATTGTTGTTCAAATGCCACAAAGGAGTGTTTCCCTCATTCTGTGGAAGCAGTGCTTTCAGCAATGGTCTATAATTACATGAGGAAGAGATGGCATTCACTTTTGTCAGAAACAGTGACCTTTCCTGCAGTATATATTTCTGGTGTCATGTTAGAAGAAGTACCAATCTGTCCACTCCTTTGTCTTTTTTAAAAAATAGCCTGAGGAAGAAATGCTTTGAGCACATCAGTAGTCCTTTCTGAACCATCCCATTAAGAGAAATATCTAACAGGTGTTTATCGAGTACAAGTGGTAAACACAACTCTTAGGTAGTTTTTCCTACCTTTTGATATCAACACTTGCATCCAAACTGAGGAGTAGCATGAATGATCAATCAGATTTAGAGAGGCCAAATATATATTCAATCTAGTGCTCATTTTCTTTGAGTGTCTTATGAATTCTTGGAGGCCAGAAAGAAAATGGGAAATCCTTAAACTCCTGTTTTGTTTTGTTTTGTTTTTTTTTTTCAAATGAGGCTATTGAGACAGTAAGAAACAGAATCTTGATGGAAAGAAATAATAAATTATTATTATAATACCAGAAGTTTGAATTATCTAGGAAAAATAGAAAAGATTGTATAGGTGAAGAAATACTCTATTTTCCTTAAAGCAAGCTAGCTTTGTTAGCAGCATTTCTAGTGACTGAAATTCTATACCTAAATAGGAGAAGTAGTAATAAGACTAATGTGGTAGCAGTTACAATGAGTGTTAAAGACTTGGTGGGATGGAGGGAAGGTTGTAATAGTACAGATTGTGATAATGAAAATTTTGATTACTTGCAAATTAATAGGGCAATTATTGCTTTGAAACAAGAAGAGATTAATCTTTTAGCTTCAGAAATGACTCCGTCATGAAGCAGGGAGCTTTTATGAGGAGAAGCAGTTTTTAATTTCGTCTGTAAGTGTGTATAAGAAGCCTTCAAAATTGTACAATATGACCACAGTCAAAATACATGTATGTGTAGATTCAGTATATTTGGAAGAGCAATTAAGAAAAATTAGTCCATTACAGTAGTGCTTAATCTCAAAGAGGCAAATGACAACACTAAGGGATTTTGCATAAAAACAACAAAAGGGGAACGTACAGGTGGGTATTTCTTAATAACACTGTGTTAAAATGCAGAGTGAATGCATAGGAGAGACTTTAAATGAAATAAAAAGATAATGTAGAAGAGTCTACTGGAAGACACCCTTAAAAGTTGAAGCTACATTCAAATAAGGAAAATTAGGCATGGACATAAGTGCTGGCAAGTTGAACACAAAGGACTCAAGAAGATTAAAAGGGTTTTGAGGGGAGTTTTGCAAAAAGCGTAAACCCAAATAACTTGCTTTCAAATGCAGCACAGGTGAGAATCTTGTGGGAGAACATACAGCCCAGAGGTGTCCAAGATGTAAGAGTGCAAAGAAGGTGAGACTGTAGCGGAAAAAATTAGGGATTTGGGTCTGCTAGAATGGAGCAAAGAGAGACTTCTCTTTACTAAATACTGCCCACAGAGGTGGTAAAGCTGACTGATAAAAGGAATAGCAACAAATTGCTGAGATTTACAGTAGCACCCAAGATTTCTACAGGAATGTGAGAGAGCCAGCTGAGTTAATAGCTGTGCTGTGTAATCTGTGCTTAAAGCTGACTTAATACTAGAGAAATAGAAGGCAGCAAACCTGATGACAGGTCTTAAGAGCTTCCTGAGGATAAGCAAGTCTGACTTTCAGCTCTACTAAATGGTAGAAACCGCACTAAAGAGTGGAGAGCTGGTGGACACATCAGCATATTTAGGGAAGAGTCAGCTTTTATAGAAGAAAATAATTTCTTGTGAAAAGATGAAAATTCTTGAAGGGAGTTACTGAGTATGTGGAGAAGTAGTAAGATTGTTTATAGCATATTTGGATTTATAAACACTTTCAACAAAATCTTTTGTCAAAAACTTTTCCAGGAAGCAAATTGGTATGGGAAAAGGGGACTAATCTGTTTCCCATCTTCTGGTCAGTTCTTTATTACTAGAAATCAGCTGTATCGGTGCAGAATTCTGTGTTCAACATAATCATTAGTGATTTGAAAAAGCGCAATAAATGGTTACGTAACATCTGTTGATGATTCCAAATTATTCATGGTAAGAAAAATTACTGCAGAGAGGTGAGGAGAAGTTTTAATACACTGAATAATAAAATAGATGAAGTAGTAATAAATACAAAGTAGTACCCATGGGAGAATTTCAGATGTAGTGATGGGCTCTAAATTGTACAGTTAAGATTCAGTAAAGGTACTGGAGTTACTGTGGGTAACCTAATTCACTTCATAAGGAGTCAGAAAGCCAAGTGGCAGATGAAAATTTCATAGGGAAAGAAATAAAGAGGGAAAACAGGTAATATTGTGCCTCTCATATCTTTAAAACTTTGTGTGATTTTGGTTATTCCAACATAAAAGGTTTAAATGGAATGAGATTGTACAAAAGATGTCAAGGTCAGTGAAAGATATGACATGGCTTCTGTTCGGGAGAGTAACTAGATTGGGATTTAGCTAGCTTAGGATTTCAGGGGCTGGGAAGAAGATGATTTAGGCAGGATGTAGTAGGAGCCTGTGAAATGATGGATCACATGGAAGGAGCTAATAGGGAACATATGTTCATTCTTCCTTCTGTTGAAGAGAACTACAGGGAAGCGATAGAAATTAGCAAGTGACAAGCTCAAAACAAACTAACGGAAGTATTTTTTGTCAATGCATCATTAAATTTGTGGAACTCACTACTACAGAATTTAGTGGACAGTAAATGAGTATAGAAGAGAGTAAGACACATCAGTGGAAGAAAAAACTTTTGGGTCACAAAGTATGAAGAACCTGACTCTGACTTAGGTTTCCAAGAAGCAGAGGGAGTCACAGGCTTGAGAGGTGGGCTTGTGCAGACCTCGTGAACTTTAACCAAGCAAAGTGCAGGGTACTGTGTCTGGGACAAGGCAGTCCCAAGCATAAATATAGGTTGGGTGGAGAATGGCTGGAGCGCAGCCCTGAGGAGAAGGACTTGGGGGTGATGGTGGATAAGAAGCTCAACATGAGCTGGCAGTGTGCATTGGCAGCCCAGAAAGCTAAGCATGTCGTGGGCTGCATCAAAAAAAGCATAGTCAGCAGGTTAAGGGAGGTGATTCTGCCCCTCTACGGTGTCTGGCTTTGGAGTCCTCAACACAGCAAGGACGTGGACCGGTTTGAATGGGTCCAGTGGCCATGAAGATCGTCAGAGGGCTGGAGCACCTGTCCTGCAAGAACAGCCTGAGAGAGTTGGGGTTGTTCAACCCTAAGAGAAGGCTCTGTGGAGACCTTACAGCACCCTTCCAGTATCTGAAGGGAGCCTACAAGAGAGCTGGGGAGGGACTTTTTGTCAGGAAGTGTAGCGATAGAACAAGGGGGAATGGTCTTAAATTGGATGAGGGGAGATTTAGATTAGATATTAGGAAGAAGTTCTTTCCTGTGAGGGTGGTGAGGCACTGGAACAGGTTGCCCAGACAAGTTGTGGATGCCCCATCCTTGGAGGTGTTCAAGGCCAGTCTGGATGGGGCTTTGAGCAACCTGGGAGGTGTCCCTGCCCATGGCAGGGGTGTTGGAACTCAATGATCTTGAAGGTCCCTTCCAACTCTAACCATTCTGTGATTCTGAGGATGCATTGCTTGTCATAGACCTGGGAGGAGAATGGTCCTGCAACTGTTTATGTGACTTCATAGTTAACATTTCATGGAATGTCTAAAGAATAACTCTGAAGGAGTATTTTTCACTTAATTCTAAAAATCACAACTCACCAAACAATCCTTCTTCACATTTCTGAGAGTTTTACCAGGATCTGGTTTGAAATTTGCTAAATTAGTTTGAAGATTTATGTTAATGTTTTTTGGATTGTTCCTGGTTTCCAGAGAGAAAAATATTTTTACCTAAAAGGTGAAAATGGCATCTTAGGTCAATCTAATTTAAAACAGCCAGGTAAAGTAAGTCACTTCATCAGCTTGACATCCATGATGAGTTTGTCCAGAAAACTGGAATTTCTTCAGAGTACCAGACTCACTCTGGTAGGTTCAGGTACTTTCTTCTTGCTTGCTAAAGGATGTGTTGGAAGTCAAATGCCTATTCTCTTTTTTCTTTTTTTCCTTTTTTCCTGGTAGTTATGGTGTGCTGCTTTGGGAACTGTTAACAGGAGAAGTACCGTTCCGAGGAATTGATGGTCTTGCAGTAGCGTACGGTGTTGCCATGAACAAACTTGCCCTTCCAATCCCTTCCACGTGTCCAGAGCCTTTTGCCAAACTCATGGAAGGTAAGACAGCTGTGGGGTGAGTATGGCATATGCTGTTTCTGGAGTGCTGTTGAGCATTGCCTCTTTGTGTTGGTTTTGATACCCATTTGACAGATTTCTCAGATTACTTTCCTCAATAGTGCAAGTTGTTATGGGAGCTAGGCTTAGCTTTTAGTGTGCTTTGACAGTTACTCTATTACAAGAGTAGTACGTGAAAGAAATTTCCCTGCCGTTTATTATCAGTTTGCCTTTCAGGAAAATGAGGGCTACTGCTGTCATCATCCGGCTTGCCATTTTCTAGTAGTGAAGACTCAATGACAGCAAAACTTCACCTGTTCTGGTCTAGTTTGAAGCCTTTAGCTGGTTTTGAAATCCATAGCTTGAACGTCTTGCTAGGTAGTGTCAGATCAATTTGGGATGAAACGTTACCCTACTGACATTGCAGGGAGAGGGCTTGCACATGGCTTTGACATTTGAAAACAACCCACATTTTCAGTCTGAATGATGTGATTTTCTGCTTTGTGTAAATAGTTCATGCCCCAGGTGGACTATATACGGAGGAAAGAAATATAGGAGTTTGTTATCTGAGCTGCAGTAGTATTAAAAAGAATGCTGTGAGGTAGCTTTTGGGGTGCACCAATTTGGCCTGCTCTGCTGGCTATTTCAAGTAGTTGCAAATCTCCTAAACTTCAGTTTTTCTTCCTTCCCTCCCTCTCTAACAGTAGTACCTTTAATATTTTATTCAGTACCCCTGTTCTGAAGGATTTCCAAGTGTTTATGTGTAATAAATGTTTATATACCTACCTGGCAGAAAGAAAAACAGGTAAAAAGAAATCAAACGCGTTTTATAGTCTTAATGAACGAAAAATGACTCTGAACTTAGAACTGACATTTTATGGCATGTGGTAGTGATTTTAGCCCCAAGAAAGGAATTTGATTCAAGTAAGAAAATGTTTTTGATTAATAAGCCAGCTTTTAGAATACTTCTGCATTTTTCTGGTCTTTTCTGTAGGTTACAGGCTTCAGTTAAGTTAAAGTAGAAAACTTCACACACTGTTGCCCTAAAAGAGAAATATCCTACAGGATGCTAAACAGCAGCAGAGTTGCAGGTGTATGTTGCCTGGAAGCAACATAAAGCAGGAAACCTCATCTGAAAGACTTAATGGACCTACTGTCTCGGTGTTGTGCCAGAATAGTTTATTTTGACATGGTTCCCTAAAACAAGGACCTGGATTTCTTAAATATTTGAGTGGGGTGTCTGCTGCTGGGTTTCAAAATAATGCCCTCTGTTGGAAACGTCAGGCAGAGACATGTGGCCTGTGCTTGAACCCGGCAGCCCCGGGGTGAGCACCCACATGGCTTTGGAACGCTTGGCTTCTCCATGTAGAGGGGGAAGAAGAGAACAGGAGGACAATTACTTTCTTACCCCTTCACCAAAACTGTTTTTCAAGCAGGCTGTTTCACGTCTCTGGTGAACTCTTGTTCCATTAATGCTGCTGTTACGTTTGAATTACTGCCCTGGTGGTCTCACTGAGACAACAAAGCTGAACTTTCCCTCTTCACAGAAAAGACTTCTATGTTACAACTGTCCTCATTAGTGCAAATAATGGCAGATCTAGGCCTGGGAAAATAAAAGCCACGGGCCACCTGCATAGTTATCCTGTTCACTCACTCATGCGTTTGGCTGGCTGCAGCATTTTGTTTTACTTTGGGTCATGTTTGCTTTGCCATGCTTAAAACCTGGGGTAAAGGGGCAGGGATTATGGCACTGACAGTCCAGCTGTATCACCCATTGCTGCTAATTGGTCAGCAGCAGGGGACCTTCAGAGCACTCTTTAACACCCTCGGTTTTCTGTCTTGAGAAGAGAAGCAATTTGAAATCCATAAACACAAATGCGTTCCAGCTTATGCCTCCTGGAACCTGATCAGATGCTTAAATAACAGTATTTTGATACCAGCAGTTTTGAAACTAAAGCTCCCAGATGCAGAATCTTCACAAATGCTAAAATCATACAAAAGGCCTGCAAAACCAAGCCTCAGCAATTGCACAGATTTTGCACAGTGTTATTTTTTTTTAATTACAGCTGCTCCTTGGTGTATTTCAGTCTGCAAAACTGATGAATGAATGTCTTTTAGGACAACACCAAATTTTTTTAAAGACTCTTTTCTTTTTTTCTAACTGTAAGGTCTAGGAAACTTTAGAATCTTGTTGTAACTCTTGCCTCGTGCTGCAGTAATATGTGTCTTCAATTCTGTACCAGTTAGAGGAATGGTAGTGTGAGCATACTGAGAGAGACCCATGCGTTAGTTTCTTCCATTCATGCACAAAAGCTTTATGCACTAGCTTCTAGTGTACTTCAGTGCTAAGTTTTTCTGTTTGGGTCTTCTCAAATTTTGCTGTGCAGGAGTCTAGCAGTAGTAAAGAGAATAAGGGTACTTCTTGAACAAGAATCTGTGTAAATGCCAGAACGAGACAGTATAGAATGACAAAGTGAATTTTTCTGAAGGAGTAGAAATAAGGGTGAAGTAAGAGGGAGGACTGAATGAATAAGAATTTTCTATTCAAAAGCATTGCTAAGTCAAACATTTTGACTTAATGACTTTTAAAAAACACGTTCTTAATGATTTTGTAGCTTGAGGTATTACTTCTTCCATTTTCTATTTCCATTTCTGTTTTCAATGTTCAACTCCCATCAGTGTGAAGGGAGTGTGAAAGGAGTCCCTTTTTGTACTGCTGCTAGTTGACTTGCCTCATGTAGTAAGAAGAGTACTTTAAATTTTGTGGTTTTAGAGCTTTGTAATTGGGTAAGTCATTGCATTAGATTGTAAATGAAAAAGCTTGTTTATCTGTGGTTTTGCTTAAAAGCAAAAAAAAAAAAAAAAAGAGCTCAATCAAACAATTGTGTCTCAAATAATAAAAAAACATCTTAAAAATAAGAAAACTCCAAATGTACTATTTGATGTCATTATTTACTTGAATCTCCTATTTTCAGTCAAATTATGTCCAGTCTGCTTTGCAGGAGGGTGTTTCAGCTCTGTGGAAGACATTCACAATGACTCAGCTTAGTATTAGAGTTTGGCATTAGGGAGAATAGATGTCCTTCTGCAGTATGGCTGTAAGCCTGCAGTGTAAGTGTGATAACTGATTTAGAACTGCTTGTGAGAGTTTCATGTAGAGTCTCCATTCTGTGAGCACATATGGATAGCTTCCTTAAATGTTGTACTTTGTGGGTTTTTTTAATATTTGCCTGAAAATGTAACTTTCTGTAAAATTAGTAAACCACTATTTTATTTGGCACGTTGTTGCAGTAGAACTTACACACCAGGTAGTTCAAGATCTTAAGTGATGTTAGATATTATGTAAGCATGAAACCACGAATTCCATGCTTGACTTAAGGTCAGACAATGGTTAATTCAAGTTGGAAAGGGGAAAGATGGGGTGACACAGATAGTGTGTTTGCCACTCTTAGCCACTGGGGATCAGTAAAGTACTACTCATTCTCTGAAACGTCCATGCTTAGAGATGCTTAACAGTTGCTTGTCTTTGTCCTATTTTAGATTGTTGGAACCCTGACCCACACTCACGACCTTCCTTTGCCAGTATCCTAGACCATCTCACTGCCATAGAAGAGTCTGGTTTCTTTGAAATGCCCAAAGATTCCTTCCACTCCCTGCAGGAAGACTGGAAACAAGAGATCCAGGAGATGTTTGATCAGCTCAGAGCCAAAGAAAAGGTAAGTGGAGAAAAACACTCCATGCTTGTGCTCTCTGGATTATAATTTTCCCATTTTATAATTCAAACAGGGATAATCATTTAGTGCATCCCAAAGCTAATTTTGTATGTGCTTTACTGTAGCTTGTAGTAAGTCCCCAAATCAATGGCAGGTTATAATACACACAAGGGCAGAATTACAAGGAAAATAAATGTCTATATCCTGAGCTGCTACTCTTGCTAGTATTTTATTGAGCTTCCATTATACATTGTGTAAACTCATATGATGAGTTGTCTTCATTGTTTAATGCACCTGATAACTATTTCACTGTTAGCATCTTAACTGAGAAGCCTGATGATAACTGTTCATAGTAAAAGTAGAAGGGGTAGTTTCAGCAGATATACTCAAGCAGGCATTGCAACTTTGGTTCTCCCAGGTTTGTGTTTACCAGCTTTTGAGCACAGACTGGATAGATTATAATAAACATTAATGCTACCAGGGGAATGGTCCAATAACTGTTGTAATTGGAGTCCATCTGGGTAAATATTGGGAAACAAAAATGCTGGCAGGAATAAAAGGAATTGTGACAATCAGCCTCAAAGAGAAGTAAAAAAGCTGAAGTTTTCTTCAAGCATACTTGGAGAAATCACAGCTTGCTGCCCTTATGTTAAGGTCCTTACAGAAACAGTCTTTACAGCTGTTGGTATGAAATACTGCCATGAAATCACTAAAGTAATAATATTTTTCTAAGTTCACAGTTTCTTGCCTAAAAAATAAATGTGTAATAAGCAGGGAACTTGATCTGGGCTCAGAAATTGGGTTTAGGGGGTAGAGAGAAAGAAGAGGAGACCTTGGGGCAAGAAGTGGGGAGAGAAGTACTTCTAAGTACTTGCAGTACTTAAAACATTTCTATTCATATATTGCAGTAGCTTTTGGGAAAAATAGAATAGCTAATCTGCATTTCTGTGCTGCTGTTGTCCCATGGCATAACTGTATTGGAACAGGCAAACAGAAAGCCAAATGGTGGTAGCTAGACTGCCCTCAGATCTTCAATACTGTTTTCCTCAGTAGAAATGGGGAAAGAGAATTTTATATCCTATTCACCTCATGAGTAAAATATACCAAGCCTCTGTAGCGGTGGGACAGGTAACAATGATATTATTTAAAAAATTAAAAAGTCTAAACTAAAATCTGTCTGATAATCTATCTGAAGTTTAACGTGAATTCTTCAGTTTTTACCTTCTGCAGTGGAATTAGCCAGCTGGAGGTAATTATTCTGAGTGCTGAATTCTTTTTTCCTTGTGGTGAGAGGAGTGCAGTGAGAAGACATTTTAAGATCTCAAGGACAATTTCAGTTGATTCATTTGTCAACAAGGCGAAGATTGTAAAGTTTGCACTATGCATCTCTATGCCTAAGGAGCAGCCATGCTTGGTGGAAAATTATGGGAATGACCTCCTGATGGTGTTTTCCTCATTTCTTTTGATGTTAGAGCTCTGTGGTTTGCTATTTTATGATGCATGAGATGACAAGGTTATTTCTATACGGTTGAAGTCAATAATGAAGTTAACATAGGTACTTACTGAACAGGAAAGAAGGATTAATTCTTTTCAATGTTATGAATAAATCTTACCAAATGGGTTGCCAAATGCATGGTACTCTCCAGTGGCTCTTGTAAGTGTTCATGTCAGATAACCAGCCTGTTTTCTCATGACACTGAGTTTAGGATTCAGTGCCTTTTCACAGGATGGTTGAAGTTGGAGGAACTTCCAGAGGTCATGTTGTCCAACTCCCCTTTTCAAGCAGGACCGCCTAGAGCCAGTTGCTCAGGACCACATCCAGATGGCTTTTCATTGTCTCCACGGATGGAGATGCCACAACCTGTCTGGGCAACCTGTGCCAGCACTTAGTATTTTTCACAGTAAAAAAAGTTTTCAGAGGGAATCTGCCATGGTTCAGTGTGGGCCCATTGCCTCTTGTCCTGTCGCTTGGCACTGCTGAGAAGAACCTAGCTCTGTCTTCTTTGCACCCTTCCTTCTTTTTCTTTGTATACACTGATAAGATCCTCCTTCCCCCAGCCAAGTCTTCTCCTCGATAGGATAAATAGTCTCATCTCTCTCAACCCTTCTCTATAGGAGAGATGTTCCAGTTTCTTAATCATCTTCATGGCACTTCGCTGGACTCTCTCCAGTACGTACATGTCTGTCTTGTACTGGAGAGCCCTGAACTGGACACAGAATTCCAGGCATGGCCTCACAAGTGCTGATGTCCAAATTTTAACACTGATATGAAGGGCCTTGAATGGCAAACATAAAAGTTCTTGAAGGTAGTTTTGGGCTTTTGGCTTTCAGCTGAGCCTTTAAACAGTGGTGCTAGCAGTGCTGTGAGTGCAAGTCATTGCTGAGGTATCTTCAAAATAGATAATGTTAGTCTTAATGCTCAGATAACAAAGTATTTCTCCTTTCTCATCTCTCCACAGGAGCTGCGCACATGGGAAGAAGAGCTGACTCGTGCTGCTGTTGAACAGAAGAATCATGAGGAGCTGCTACGGAGGCGGGAACAGGAGCTGGCAGAACGTGAGATTGACATCCTGGAAAGGGAGCTCAACATCATCATCCACCAGCTGTGTCAGGAGAAGCCTCGGGTAAAGAAACGCATGGGGAAGTTCAAGAGGAGCCGACTCAAGTTAAAAGATGGCAATCATATCAGCTTGCCTTCAGGTTGGTGACGTGACAGGTTAATTGGAACAGGTGAACTGTAGCTTTCTTAGCTCTTTTCTAGTTGGGCATTAGAAAGTATTGTATGTACTTCGGGAAAAACATACCTCTTTGAGATCAAGAAACTAAATTTGCTCTTTTGGCCAGTTCCCCAAACTTCCAAGTATGAAGGCCAGAAATGAGTTTGCGATAGAGCCTGTTCATTAATCTATGGCTGTGTATGGTTCAGAAAAATTTTGGTGTTGCAGTTTAACATGTTAATACTCAAAATGATCAGCTTAATAAAAGATACGGACATTCTTGCTCATATGTTACATAATGCTGCAGCAGAAGCCATAATCTATTGCATTTCGTGGTGCGGGAATCTAAAAGTTAACAAAAATACATTGGTAGCTGTGAGAGTAAATCCCTACATTGCTAATTCATATGTGAACTCATACTAAGAGACAAGTGACTTGTAATACCAGCCTTCTTGAAGAAATTTTTAGGTATTGGTGAGGTGTCAGGGAAGTTGCTCTTAAGAATGAAGATGGTGATTTTCAGAAATACGGAATCCTTAGCATTTCTGCTGTGGATTCTGTATGAAGATTCAAATTAGTAAAAGAACAAAAGTGTAGGTTTCATAAATTCCCTAAGGCTCATCATTACTTCAAGGATGATGGCTTACATTATATTCTTTATTTTCTGAGAGTGATTGGCTGTTCAGAAGAGCTATGATGATGAAAGGTGCATGTTAACTAGGCCTTTTTTGGGGTCTGTAAACACCTCTTGCCAGTGGTTTTGCTCAGCTTAAAAAGATAAGCTGAAAAGATTTTATACAGGGGTATACTTTGGCATGAATGTCAGTCAACACATGAGGATCTATGTGTGTATGTATCTCACACAGACACTAAGAAGATACATCTTCATGAGTGTGAATGTGCTGAAATAACTGCATGTACCACAACAGGGTAGCAGTTAGCTGTATAACCTCATTTCTACTTAGATCCTGTAAATTGCACACTTTGAAACTTACCGTAAGTTATTATTTCTTTTTTCTTACATTAAAAAAAAGAAGTTTAACGGTGTCTTTCCTCCTTTTTTTTCTTTTCTTTTTTTTCTTTCTTTTGGTAAACAGATTTCCAGCATAAATTCACTGTGCAGGCTTCTCCAACGATGGATAAAAGGAAAAGCTTGATCAGTAGCTGCTCCAGCCCCCCTGCAAGTCCTACCATTATTCCCAGACTCAGGGCCATACAGTGTAAGGAGCTCAATGTAGTATTGAATTTGGGAAATGTGCAGTCTGTCAGCGTGGTAAGATGCCAAGATTCCATATCTAGGACAGGACAGTAAAAATAATTTAAAAAAATCCTAACATGTTTGCCTTATGCCCGGCATGTATGCATTTAGAGAGGAAAATGATGGGGGGCAGTGTCACCTTTGGATACTAAACCTTACTTACCCAAGTTATTGAAATATTGCTGTTTAATTGTATAGAAAATACATTCTTCAAGTGTACAGTTAATTTTTAAAATTACTAATTGCAGAATATGTCTGTGAAACGTTATTGAAGTAGATTAAGTTAGTGTTGGAAGGAAAGAAAATTAAGGGTGCTTGTCATGAAAATAGTGTTCACATAATAAAAGAGAATTAGGGAGACAAGCATGCGTTAGAAGTATGAAAGGCATGTTAATAAATGTGTAGTGTTTGTATTGGACGTCATGGCATTCGTGTGTCTGGTATCAAACAGGCAGTCCTGGAAGAGGAACCAGTGATGGAATAAAGCTGTTAAGTCTATCTGTACTAATTTTGAAGGGATATGGTTGTTAGACCTGTGTTTGTAAATGGCCAGAATTAGGGGAAAGAGGCGTAAGTGGATGTTCTCACTACTATTTCTGTGCAACCAATTCTTTACTTTGTGTATCTGTTTTTCTTTCCCGTTTTCTACTGTTCTTCCCACTTGTGAAGTGACTCCTGCTGAAAGCAGTAAAACATGGGGACGAAGCTCAGTCCTTCCAAAGGAGGAAGGAGAGGAGGAAGAGAAGAGAGGCCAGAAGAAAAAGGGACGCACTTGGGGACCAAGTTCACTTTGTCACAAGGAGCTGGGTGCAGGCGAAGATGGGTAAGAGAGGGCCTGGAACCAGACTGGTTTCCAGGTTCTGGAACTGGTTATGATCTGGTCACAGGAGATTTGCCTTATTCTTTTGCAAACACTTTTCTGTTTCCAAACTTATTTGTTGTACCAGAGATGCAGAACAGATTACAAAACCGCATTGCATTCAGTCCCTTGTTTGTGAGTCCCTTCAGCACTGATGCATTCACAGCCTGCTTTACCTGGTTATGTGTATTTGTAGGCGGTGTAACTTCCTAGCTGTGCAAAATTTTCTCCAGGAGGTTTTCTTTATTGTCAGGCTCAACTTTCTGCAGCTTCGTGTCATATCTGAACCTACTTGTTTTCGATCCCCAGCTGTGCTTTTTGTTGTCTTAAATGCTATTATTTTAAAAGTATCTGGTAGTGCCAGGCAACTATCTTTTCTTCAGGCTTTTGAAAAGGACATATATGTTGAGTGTACACATCCTGAAAGTGATTTTTGCAGGGATATGTTTCTGTTTCTATAGATACTTGTTCTGTGGCTTTGCTTTTTGTGTTTGTGTGTATTATCCATACCAGGACTCCAGTGGATCATTACCAAAATGCTGCTTTAAACATAGGGATGTTTTGATCTTCTAAGAGGTTTGAATGCCTTATGATTAATATAAGAAGCTTTTTCCCCTGCTAGGTTGATAGTTTGACTCTTGCCATATTTTTTAGGGGGGAAAATAATTGCTTATAATTTATCTTTCATATTATTTGCTCAGGTGTGAAATTCCTGGAAAAATAGATGTTTATGTAATGCATCACTATTGCCATCCTCTACAAAAGGGTCCAAATGTTTTAATGATATTAAAATACGTTCTCCCTCAAAAGTACTCTTGACATGTATCAGGGCGATGTGGAAGAAGCTTCTTTGACTGCTGTCAATACTTTACCTGTTCTACAGACTAAGCACATCATTCTACAGAATTAAAATAGTTGTCATGTTTTCCTGTCAAGCTGGTAGGAAAACACTTCTACTTTGAAATCATGGTCTTAGAATTCCAGGAATAAAGCACTTCAGTTTTCTGTTCATTACTGTACAGTATGAAGCACTAAATTGCTTTTGGGCACAGACAGCTGGAAGAGTTGCTTGCTAACCGTGCTTACTCTTAAAACTATCCTGTTCTCTCTACAACTGAGATGTTCTGTAATACTCATCACCTTTTCCAGGAAGACTCAATACAGCTGTGGCATTTTGCAGAGTATCTGAAACATGGTAGTGTTGCTGAGAGGGCAGTATAGTTAACATACAATGAAGTACTCCTTCTTGCTGAGATCGTGCCAGACTGCAGACTTCAAAGGGCGCAGAGTTGCAGTAAACATTAGTTGCTCAAGAGGTAGAGTGCTTGCTGTTTTTCGTATTTTTAAATTCTAATTTTAGATTTAGAGTGATAAAAATTGGAGTAAAGTTAAGACCTGAGCTTAGGATAGAAAAGTCCAGTTTAAGTCTTCTCCATGACATTGTTCTGTTAGCAGCAGTGCTGCTTTCCGGTTGCTTACATGACTCTCTCATCAAGGGAACTTGGAGATTCATCTTTTTTTATCATTTTCAATGTTTTCTGCACAGGAGGTAATTCCTAATTTAGGCAAGATGTACAGTGGGAATGGAAGTGAAATTCTCTAGCATGAGTAAACTGACCTATAATTAATAGGAGTCATGAAAAGATTATACAGTGATTTTTCACCCTTCTGCATTTATCTTTGAGCATAAGGAATGTGCACAGCAGCAGAAGATTCCTGCGGTGAACTGCAGAGACTGGATGAAACTTTATGTTGGACTAGTGTTGTGTCAGTTCAGTTGTGATCTTGTGGTATATTCTGAAGGATATATGGTGAAATCTTGTCTTTAAACTTGGCATTGATTAATCTCAGAGTATTACTATGTTATTGTTTTTACGGAAGGAGACACTGGATGTGGGATAGTCATAGTCCTTCAGCAGTTCTCTCTTAAAATCTCACAAGCTAAATAGAGGTAAGCCTTGGAACGGACACTTTTTATTCATGACAGTGTTGTATCACTATGTTGAGGCCTTAATACGGAACAGTGTTGAGACAGCAGAGATGCCATCTTAGAGTTGTAGTGAAGGGTTTTTTTCAATTTTCTGAGCCTTATCACTTCTAAAGAGAGGTATTTTTGACTTCCCAATAGGAAAAGGCAACAGAGAAGTAACTCAACCTTAATAAAACCCTTCCTGTTATTTAACATAAGTAAATTACAGGTAAAAAGTCTTCAGGGTCCTGAATTGTCATGCTGGTGACTGAAATAGATAGTTTTGCTGCTAGTGCTTTCAAATCATTCCAGTTGCTCTTTCCTTGGAACAGTAACAGACAACACTGCTGTAGTAGGAATGTCCTCTTAAGTCAGCATCTTTTGAGTTGTTTTCAAATGAGCAGTACTGTCTAATTAAGAGGTGGTGTAGCTATCCTCTGCACAGGTCTTCGGGGTCTGCTTCTAATTTGGGGGAGAGAGAGAATGAGTGAAAAATAAAAGGGAAGGATAAATATTTTGTAACCTTAAAGCAAATGTAATATGCCTTGAAATTATTCTGGTAGCTGTTTCTCTTTCTGTTCAGCCTGAGCTGTGCTTTTTCAGTAGCAGCAAATCTTTAGTCTGGATTTTGCAAGGGATGATTGCTCTGAGAAGTCTTGAGAAAGCAAACTAAGTTGATATGTCCTGCTGTACAGTAAAGGGTAATTCCCAAGACCTTTAGATAACTGTGACTGTAAAGTGAAGGCTAAAGTGAAGGTTACTGCTGCCTACTACTTAGAACTTTGCTATCTCTGCATATAGAGAGCATAGTATATGCTTTCCCAGCTCCATGAAAATCTCCCCTTCCTCAATAGCTGTCTACTCATATTATAAAAGCTTTGACACTTACTTTTGGAGGTAATCACATGGTTCATTTTCACCCACCAACTTTCTGTTAATATGCTGCTCTACTTAGAGTATCAATCCTAAGTGTGGATGTTGTGCACATGGATAATTTAGATACAACATACATTATTTGGTGGGCTGTGTTACATAGCCGAGTATAGTATGGAGGCAGCAGATGAGAACAGACTCACACACTGAATTGCATCTCTGTTGTAAAACTGTCTGGTTGTCTTGACAAGTAGGGTTCAGCACTATGCTGTCTGGGTGCAGGTTCACGGCAGGGTACTGCCTGTGCCAGAATGATTAACAGGGGGAAAATGATGGACTTTCAGGACAGGTGGAAATTGCACAGAATACTTCTAGTGTAATGCCTATAGCACAGTCCTCAACTAACTGAACAAGTGCTGAATCACACCTAGACCTTGTGACCTTGCTATGGCAATATACTCCAGCGAAGAGCATCTCAGGTAGAGAACGGAGAAAAAATACAAACCAAGGCAAAAACCCCTTGATATAATAAAACTTTGAAATCCTGCAATTGAAGCTATTTCAGAAATACAGGGTGATTCTGGTGGAAATTAACAATCACGAGGGACAACTTCTGTATGCTCATATCCTTCTTTCTCTGTGAGGGAAGGATTGTAATGAATTGCAAGTCTTATGAAAGAACAAAGCAAGTTAGTAATGGAGCTGGAAGATGTCTCATCTCCCAAGTTTTCTCTTCTTTCAGTAACAAGTATATTGATAACTGAACAATAAAACTTTTCTGGGAGTTGATATGTCAGCAGGTTGTGCTGCTTACTAAAGTTGTTTCTGATGTCACAAAAGTAGTCTGGGGAACAAGATGATGGTAATGAATACCTATGAATAAGAGCAGGTGTGTGGTGACATACCTTTAAATGTGGGTGACATCAAACCAAGGATTTGATTTGGGGTTTTTGACTTGTTTGTTTCTGTGGGCTCTGGGTTTTTTTGTCTGGAAGTAAAAGAGACAATGACATGATATATGATTTTAGTTACCTCTCTTTCTGTAATCTAGAACTTGTATTTTTAACTGTACTTCAATGGGGTGTTTTCTTTAAAGGAGAAATATTGGGCTTTATAATGTAGAGGCATGACTTCGCTGTTTCAATGACATTAGCAAATTATTGTTCCAGTGAGTGATCTTTGACTTTCATTGTTCATTTGTATTTCACATGGAAATGCTTTTGAAGGTATTTTTTCTCCTCCTCCTGCTGAGCACTTTATTTGTTACCTGCCATGGTACGTTTGCCTTGGTTTAAAAAGAAAATCTGATTTTTGTAGTGCTTTCTATTATTCTGCATTCATAGGTGTTGGTTGTCAGCAGAGGTCTTTTGACTGCCATGGTGCAACAAATGAGGGAGGGACTTTTTGACCTTTTTCTTTTAAATTTTAAGGTACTGTAAAGGTGTTACAAAGTATCTTGCTACTTCATGTCAGGACTTCATGTATGTAATTAAGATGGATATATGCATATCTTAAGCAAAACAATAGGGAATATAGAAGAGGGAATGAAAGTGTTTGCGAGCATGGTACATTATGTCCCATCTTTCTACTGTTTCAGTCTGAAAGCTCTGGTAGAAGGATACAAACAGTGGTCGTCCAGTGCACCAAACCTTGGGAAGATCCAAAGAACTGCGCCTGCTTTTCCAGGATTCACCAGCTTAGCAGAGATGGGTAAAAGAATTCCCTGGATTTTTTATTCTCATCCACGCTTTCATTCATGTTTGAATGAAAGTCTCCTTTCCTGACGTCCACCTAGTGCCTTACAGCAGCGTTTTCATAATGGTGGTATCCATTTTCCTTCTTTGTGAAGTAACTGCTTTCTCTTTCTGGAGTTTCTTTTTGTTCACCTCTCCGCTTGTTCTTCTCTTAATTTCCTTCTAGGTCTTTGCTACCTCTCAGATCCTTTCCTGTTAATGATACTTAGATGCACAGCATGGTTACACGTTCACTCACAAGCAGAGATGCTTCTAATTTTCCTACTTTTTGCTCCTTACTCCCAAACACATAAATTTACTGTAGAAGTGACTGAGGTGTAGATTGCTTCTGAAACACTGTTCTGCAGTTGATCCCAGGTAGACTGAAGTGTCACTAGTTTCTTCCACTTTGGTAGTGTTTCCAGTTACTTGCCTCAGCCTATCTGATTTGGAGACAATAGCCTGTGAGTAGTTGGCAGGTAGTGATCGATGCTTGTGATGAGGACAGTTGCATCTTCTGAGGAAAAGCCTACTTTAATGTTTAATTGTAAGACAGCTAAATTTGCCAGTGGAAATGTTACATCCGTGCAAAGTCTGCTTTCATTTGTTTTCCAGATGATGAAGACAGCGAATGTCTTAATGGGGAGGGCAAAGTGCACCCTTCACCTGGGCACAATCAGTCATACCTCTGCATCCCATTTCAGAAGAATGACGACTGGGATGGCCCTTCTAGTGATGCCAATGAGGAGTCCACCCCTATGAACTCTGCTACTAGTACCCCGCAGCTGACACCCACCAACAGCCTCAAACGTAGTGGCTCCCACCACAAGCGATGCGAGGTTGCCTTGCTTGGCTGTGGAGCAGTGCTGGCTGCTGCAGGCCTAGGCTTTGACCTGTTAGAAGCAGGAAAGTGTCAGCTGCTGAATGAGGAGGAGCCAGAGGCACCCAAGGAAGAGAAGAAGAAGCGTGACAGCATTTTCCAGCGAGCTGGACGCCCGCGCAGGAGCACTAGTCCACCTTCCCGAAAGATCTTCAGGAAAGAGGATCCCATGTTGTTGCTAGGCGAGCCATCCACATCCCTTACCCTTCTTTCCCTGTCTTCCATTTCCGAATGTAATTCCACCCGGTCCCTGCTGCGCTCAGACAGTGATGAGATTGTGGTGTATGAAATGCCCGTCAGCCCAGTGACAGTCAAGGCTCCCTTGCCAGCCATTACCAACCCACTGGTCAATGTCCAGATTGAGAGATTCAAACAAGACCCCAACCAGTCCCTGACTCCCACACACGTGACGGTCTCTTCCCACACCCAGCAAAGCGGGCACAGGCGCACACCTTCTGATGGGGCCATCAAAGGGAATGGACTAGTTGTCAATGGGTGCCCAACCAGTGGATGCCCTTCCAGTAGCTGTTTAACTGGAGCACTGGGAGCAGGTAGGTTTTCAGCCTTCTTCCTTTTCCCCTTCAGAATAAAGACCCAGATGGTATAAATAAATGTTTGGAAGTAAATACGTTGCTTATGCAGCATCCATTGTGATGGCCAGCCCACAAGAAGAACTTTTGGATGTTCAGTTTACACAAATAATGAACAGAATAATGCAGCCTCTGTTCCAGCATTTCTACACTAAGGAGCTGAACTCTCTCTGCTCCCCTGCTCTGTAGGCAGAGCATGGTATTGTTTCTCAGACAAAGATGGTACCGAAGTATAAATACTGCTCATTTTTAGCAGTTCCTTGAGGATTCCATCTCCATTGCCTTTATATGATTTTTCATATTGCTGTTACAATTTCAAAGTAAATTTTGATCTTTAAGGCAGTGAAAACTGAATCTTTAAAGTAGTTTGAGGTTGTGCCACTTGCTCTTATTCCTTTGCAAGCAAGAGGGACCTTCTTGGTAGGTGGTGTTCTCACCACTGTAGTCTTTAGGGGTAGCTGTGACTTGATAACTTCAAAAATGCTTTTCTATTTTCTTGCCCTAGTAATTCAGAGGAATAGAAAAAAGGACTAGAATAATAAATTAAAATCTGATTTTAATTAGACTTTTCCCAATGGTAAAACAAAATGTGAGGTTGTCTGTTGAATGGCAGTCTGCAGTGAAATGTGGGTTAATGCAGCTGAGAATACTCATTAAAATGGTATTGATGAAAATTTAAAAGTTATGTTGTGTTTATAAAAAACAAACAAACAAAAACACAAAAGAAAAACAACCAACCAACAAACCCCACAAAAATAACACCAAAAAACCCAAACCAAAACCCCTGCTGTCCCCATCTCTGAACAAAACCAAACCAAGAAGCATCCACAGTAGTTAGTGTTAAATGGCTTGTCCAGGAGGTTGGTCCTGCTCACTGCAGACCCTGTCACATGTCCTGCTGTGCAAGTGTCTCCCTGATCCAGTCAAGCTGTTAACAGATAATGTGCCCTCTGAAGGATTTGGAGAGTTCTCACCTCTGGTAGGAGGTTAAATCCATGCTGTCCAGTCTGAAAACTGAAGAAAGCAAATGAGAGAATGAACAGAATTTCCTACTTGTGCTCGGCCATTGAAATGGGTGTTCTGCAATGTGTTGAGAACAGTGTAGGGGTAAAGAAGCCAGTTACTCACTTCAGATTTGCGTAATCTTGAAGATGTGGATTTTGTAGGTTCTGAATGCAGGCTTTCTGCTTTGAAAATATTTTCACAGTATACATACAATAAGCTAACATCTGTTGGAACCATTTAGCCGTGACATCTAACGTGTTTCCCTCTTCTCTTACATTCTCTGTTTTGGATAGGTGTATTAAAAACACCTAGTCCAAGTAGAGATCCTAATGAGGTCCCTCGCCTGCCAGACCCCAACCTTGTTTTTCCTCCAACCCCAAGACGATGGAATGCACAGCAGGACCCCACACTGGAAAGACCCAAGACATTGGAGTTCCTGCCCCGACCACGTCCTGCAGCCAGTCGGCAGCGGCTTGATCCCTGGTGGTTTGTGTCACCCAGCAATGCCAAGGGTGAATCTTCTGCCAACAGTTCAAGTACTGATACTCCAAGCAATCTGGACTCTTGTTTTGCTAGTAGCAGCAGCACTGTAGAAGAGAGACCTGGACTGCCTGCCCTGCTTCCTTTCCAGGTGGGTCTTCCTGTAGAGGAGCGGACACTGTTGGACATAGATGCTGAGGGGCAGAGCCAGGACAGCACCATTCCGCTATGCAGAAGTGAACTTAACACACACAAAGCTGCAGCATATGAACTCAAGCAAGAATTCTGGTCTTAGTATGAAATCCACTGGGGACAGCAAACCCCTCTAAATTCAATCCTACTTTTTGCACTGAGAATGCACTTTGAAGACAGATGAGATGGAGGGATGCTACAGAGATCATATGGTGCTGCCTCTGCTGAAGACATGTTGTTGTTTGACTGCCTGATTTTTGTCTGCAGTTGGATGAAACTTGGCAACTCTGAGCTGCTGACTTTTGCTGTGGGGTTTTTCTGTAGTCTTCCCTGCCCTCTTGTTGCAATTTGAATCTGCAATGAGCTAAAATTATCATATCAAAGTCTTTGTTACTGACCTTGTAGGATTTGGCACTTGCAGTAAGTATGTCGGTATCTCTGCTGGTGTTAATCAGTATTTTCAAAACTCAAATATTACACTACAGCAGATACCAGTGTTTGATGTTTTCCCAGGGAACCCAGGACAGAAACAAGTAAATATCTCTGAAATGTAGTCAGATTGTTAGATAGGCCTGGGAATCATGGCACCCCCACGGAAGGAGCAGAAGTATCTGTCTTAGACTCATTTGCCCTCTTTTGCTCATCTGATAGTGCAGAGTGGAACAGATTGCAGAAGAAGGGCATGGCATCTCCACTGATGGAGGTCTTTGAGAACAGACCAGCTAGACCATTGGGAACGAGTAGGTGTAGTTGATCCTGCGTTCATGTCAGGTTGGATGGACTTCAGTAATCTCTTGAGGTCCCTCTCAGTCCTATTTTTCTATGACCCTGTGCTTTCAAAAAGATGAGGGCTTTATGGTGTGGCTCTTTATTCCAGCTTGCTTTTTTGTTTCAAACTTTGATTCCATCAGCTTCCCTTTTCCACCCTCTGTCCCAGGCTTGTAGTCAAACTGCCTCAGCTTTGGGAAGGACATTAGCAGGAACTCTTTCTTTGAAGCTGGGTTAGCTTTCAGCAGTAAGTTATGTTTCCCCTCGCTTTATTAATTCCTATTTTTCCTCCTTTCTTATGCTTTTTAGGAGTCGTTCTTGAAACCCAAGATTGTTCTTGTGCACAGTCATAATTGTTTAAGGCTCTTCTGAAATTAAGGCTTGTGTTGTTAGTAGTTGGATTGTGCAAACAGGAATCAGGACATCTGAATTCTGCTTTATTTTGTCACTTAACTCGCTGTGTGACCTTGGGCAAATAATGTAACCTCTGTGCCTGAATTTCCCCATCTGTAAATAATAGGGATAATACCTACCTCACAGGGGGAGGGATTGGGACATACGTAATAGGTATAAAGTCCTTTGAGATCTTCGAGTGAAAGGCACTATAGACACGTAAAACTTTTATTCTTGTTCAAATATGTAAAAACTCCTAAGTTTGGAGAAAGAACAGACCCCTGTCTTGAAGGAGGAAGTCATACAGGTCAGGTGTGCCTGGGCTCACAGCTTTCTGCACAGAGGCTGCCAGTGTGTCTGTGCTTCTGAATTGTGTCTTTCTGGCTTTGATGAGAGCTTCATTCTTCCCCTGTTTCGGCAAGATAAATAAGGTGTGTGGCCTTTATGTGAGTGTAGTAGGGTAGTCTGCTTTATTGCAGGGTACGGCATATCTGTTCACTCTTTTTGTACAGATCTGTGCTTGTTTTGCTAATCTACTGACGATTTGGGTGCAAATAACCAATTTGAAAGTGCTGCCAATGCAGTGCTCAACCTGTTAGGGAAGTCCAGTCCTGTTGTGAAGGCAGTGTAGATGGATGCTTTCCTGCAGCTGTCAGCACAGAGAACCTGAGTGTTTAGATGTTTGTAACCTGATGTTAAAAGCCAGCATGTGTGGGGAAAGTACTGTACTTTAGATTGGCTAGAACCAGCATGTTGCCATTAGTCAAGTGCACCCTCTTTTCAAGTGGTTACGGTATGTTTTTGTGTAGAAAGGTCACAAGTTATTTCTTGTTTATCATCTTCCACAAAATGTGTTTAATGGCAGAAGTACTTTTTTCTTTTTCCTATTGAATGCTCCAGAGCTAGCCTTAATAACGCTATGCTAGCTGCTGAAGCTAGATAGGCTGTCAGCTCTGTAGACAAGGTATTCTGGTGTGGAGCTAAGATATTTACATTTCTGGCACTTAAATGTAAGTCTTTAACATTGTTGATTTCTTACACATTCATCCACTTCCTTTCCATTTATGAAAATCCAGTTTATGATCCTGAAACTAAAAAAAAAAAAGGGAAAACCTACCCAAACAGGTGGTTCATTTCGATTGCTCTATAGAAATAAGTGCAAGGAAAGCCCAGGTGGAGACTGTCAGAGGGAAATGAAGCAGGAGATTACAATTACGTGTTTTTCTTAGTCTGCCTTTCTGTTCTAAAAAGTCTGAAACAAACCTGGAACAGCTGTTCTGATATGTAATGCTTTCTATGAAAAAAGCATCATTACAAAAGTCATCTGCTTTGCAAAGAGATCACATGGAATAGTTCCATTCAACCAGAAATCTTTTAACACTTTTTGCTTGTGTGGAATAGGAGGTTACATTTCTAAGTGACATTGGTTTAACTTGGATCTCTTAGCTTTCTCTTGGTTCACCAGGTGATTTTTTTATCAAGTTTCCATCAGGCAAGGCAGCTGGAAAGCCAAGTTGTTTTGGCACTTCTTTTGCTTAGGAAAGCTGAGGATGAGCTATCAAAACCCCTTCCCCCTCTCTCCCTTTTAGTAGTCACTTGGTAAAGGTGGAGTGTAGCTGACCTATTAGAGGTCAGCTCTAATATTTATGCTGTATATATGCTCTAAAGAGCATCTTCTCTAACACAAAATGGACATTGCTACATCAAAAGAACTGGGTAGGATTGATGACAAGGAGGCAAGGCTCTAGATCAGGGTTTCCAGCCTAGGTATTCCTTACTGCTAAGCTGCCAGAAAGACTATGCAGAAGCATAATTTGGAGTTGTGGGTTTTTTGGTGTGGTGTTTTGGTTTGGGGTTTAGGTTTTTTGGGGTTTTTTTTGGTTTGTTTGTTTGTTTGTTTTGTTGTTTTGGGGGTTTTTTTTGGTTTTTGTTGTTGTTGTTGTTTGGTTTCTTTTAACAGTCCTTGGATGCAATTATCTTCCTTGAACTTAGAATTTGAAATAAATGAGGTAGTCTTTGAGCATCAACCCATAACTGTCTTTGGCTTGGTAGCCCTGTGACTAACCTGAGGTATTGGGCAGTCTGTAGTAACAAAGCTATTGCTTTAGCAGGTGCTGGGGTATTCTCTGACAGGCAGAGGAGGTTCTCAAGGCAAAGAGTTGTCAGGCATTTTATTTTAGGTGTCCCAAAAGCTGTTGCAACTGATGTCTTCTGGGCAGAGCCTATATGCGTGTTTAAGCTGGCTCCTAACCTTTCACTGTATCTGCCTCTCCCATCCTGGTTTGATTTCTCTCCTTTCTTAATCTGTTGGGTTTTTTTCTTCCCAGCTGTGGGAGCTGAGGTGCTCCAAATCTCCAAATGAGTGCTTCACTGTAGTCCACAGGACACTGAGAAGATATGAATCAGTCAGCTTGCAAATATCTTTTTCTACTGGTTGCTGGTATTTCTATTTGTCAGTGAGACAAAAGTTTCATAGTTATGTTGGTTGACATACCTTTCTAGCAGTGTTCTTGAGGAAGATGGTGAAAATCATGCTATAAGAAAATTCCAATAAATATATTGTTTCTTAAATATCTGAGTAAGTGGCACCTTTTTTTTATTATTTTTGGAGAAAATGAGAAAAAGATAAGAGCACAAAATCACAGAGCAGTCTAAAATATAATGACGAAAGAGTGGGGTAAAATATGTTGAAAGTAATTACAGGGCTCAGAGGAAGTGACAAATATTTTAGCTGGTAGTAGTAAGATTGTTGCTGAGAATTTTCTGTTCTGGAAACAGATCTGTTTTTCTTTCAAATAGTCGGCTGGCAGTATGCATCGCTAATTTATGTTACTAATGTGCTGATTTAGGAAATAGAAAAAAAATGCCCAACCCAACAGGGCATTTTCCTTGATGGTTTCCAATCTGTGGAAATGCTAATTGTCCATAGACCAAGAAGGTGGTGGTGGTGGTGATTGCATATTGGCCACTACTGCTTTTATAAGTGAAGGTCTGCTTTTTGGAAAACGAGGGTTTTTTTTAATAATCTCATGTGCTCTTAAAGTGCACCTACACACAATCCCGTTTCCCTGTATGTGCAGTATTGCTTTCCTAATGTATCAGATCCTAACACAGTCCTTATTGTGCCTGAATGCTAATAATGTGCAGGCAGCCCAATGTTGCTGATACTTAAGAAACCATGGCACATTTTTAGTGTGTAATGTAGTGGATTTATAAGCTCAGCTTGAAGTGTGCTGCTGTCAGGCCTGTAGCCCATGGGTCAGATGGATGCACAGCTAGCAAAAGGGTGCTTAGAACAAATTTGCAGGGGGATGCCGAAATTTTACTTGCTTAAAATAAATTATTTGAAAAACAGTGGTAGGTGAAGGGATGGGCTTCACTATTCAAAAATACTTTTCTATGATCTTGTCCGTGCTGAAATTTTAGCTGCCAGGATAGCTAGTGAGAACCTACATTGTATTCAAAAGCTGTTGGCTGAAACTCCAATGTAAGACCAGAATAATGCATTTTATATGTGCTTTTTCAGGTTGATTGGCACTGTCTCCCTGTTCCATTGTGATAGTTCCAATTTAGCATTTTCTCAAGAAGAGATGATGAGGTTGGGTAACACGAAGAGAGATACACGGGTCTGAGAAAGAAGAAACGTTGTTCTAGTCATGTCCTGGTGCTTTTGTGTATTGCTCTCTTAGCAGCAGAGGTTATAATAGAGCTGGAAGACATCTTGGTGTTTTTCCAGCCTTCATTGATAAGAATGCTGCTAACAGCAGATTCCAGTATAGAAATTAACAAGGGTTTTGAAAACGCTTGTATTTAGTTTCTCCTTATTGAGTTTCAGAACAAACCTGGCCTCTGATTACCATTTGGTGTAGCTCAGTTGCACACTGAGCTTCTTGAGTTTAACTGTATTTGGAGAACTGAGTTTCTTCTGTGGGTTCTTCTGGAATTTGTGAATGTGGCCACTTCTCAGCTTGAGTTACTTGGATATAGCCACTTCTCACCTTGTGTTACGTGTTTTCTCCCAGGCCCAGTCTGTGTCACAAAATGACTTGACTGATTGCCCAAATATTCACAGTAGGCTTGTTCTTCTGCCTTGTGTGCTTAGTGAGCAGCTCTTACGGTGTCAACAGGGTGAGCATTTGTGTCTGAGTTAGGGCAGCTGATACCTCTGAGCTGACTTTTCACACCGCATCTCAAGCAGGTGTTACTGCATCACTGCATCAGTTCTGCCATTGCTCTGTTTTTCACGGTTCTCTTGACAGCCGTAGCATCCAGTAATCCTAGCCTGTAAAGAATAAAGCCACAGAAAAAAAAAAAAAAAAGAGCACAGGAGTGTTTGCTGGTTGAATGATTTGAGCTTGGCCAGTGGTCTTTGCAGAGAGTAAAATCCATTCTTGTGCAGCATAGGTCTCTTTGAGGGATGGCCACATTTGAAGTGGAAAATACACCTAGATCCACAAGTCAATAGATACCTATGCCCCTCGTATTTGGCAGTTAGAATAAGAAACCATGTAAAGCCAAGAACACCTAGTGGTAAAAGTTCATATTTAGGGTAATTAACTTTTAAGTTTAAAGGGAAGAGGCCTCAATTCAATTAAGCTCTTCATCACATTCTTGAGCATCACTGAAGTCAGTAGAATGTATCTGTGGGTCAAAATGTACGAGACCCCAGTTCAGCAAAGCTCTTTAAATCTAAAGGGGGGGATTGTCCTGTAGAGATTAATGGTGAAAGACCAAGCTCTGTTGACTGTCAGAGGAAAGCGTCAATTTACCTGAGGAGAGAGGTTCCTTCACGAGTCTCTGAGTAAATGCTGGTTTTATTGCTGACTCCTGTGGCCTTTCCATGACTGCACATGCCATGCCTATTTGACTGCTAGTTTTTACCATGGACAGGGTAAGCTTTGAGAGTGTTTTCTGACACAGGAGGAAACATCAACGACTTCTGCAATAGCAGATTGCCATCTGTAAAGGGGCCGTACCTGGTGTGGAGAGGTTGTACATGCAAAATGCCAGTTTAACCTGAGGCCTTTTCTCAGGTGGTTTTTTTAATTTCAAAAATGCATCCCTCCAGGCTGGTGGCCAGACCTGACAATTTCAGCAGTGATCAACATCCACCACTGTTACTAGAGTCCATGGGTTCTTGTTTATCTGCTGTTGGCACAGCACTTCGTGCTAGTATATATGATTTCTTTGTCATAAATTCGGGATAAGCTGGAAGTATCTGAGATATTTTGCCTGACTTAAGTTGAGAGGCTTATATGGAGTGGGCAGGGCAACAGTGGTGGAAAAATCAGGGAAAATACCTGTGCTTTTAAAATGTCTCTTCTGTGGCTTTGAAAGTCCAAGAATTTCTCAGCCAGAGAATGTATTTCCTCCTCTTTTTTATAAGCTACTTCTTTCTTTTGCCTTATTAATTGTGGATCTGCTCCTGCTTCTATTTAAAGCCAGATGCAAAAATCAGTGACCTGACTTTCCTAGGTACAATGTTGTAAATCTGAAGAACCAGGTGAGTAGATTACTCTAGTGTAAGATCATGCCCCCATGTCTGTTCTTTTGAGATATGGGATAGTTCCTGCTGTGTTGAAATCACTGTGTGGAGGGTGTTGGGTACTTCATAAGGAACTCCAAACTCTGAGGGACTGGGATTCATCTTACAACTTAAGTATTTCAGTCTGATTTTGGAGACCTCTGTATGTCTTCTCTTCTGTTTGTGGTGTTCAAAAATCTGTTGCTATGGAAGCAGCACCTGAAGGTATGTTTTGCCCGAAGAACCTGCAATGAAGCAGTTCCATTAGCAAATGGTAATGTACCCCAGAGTTGAGTAAAATAACAGAGGCCACCAAGTTTTTCTTGTTTGTGTGATGAAATGTTGTCAATTTAAGTGATTTGTTGGAGCCTTCCTTTAACTTCTGTGCAGCAGTAAGCTTAGAGGAAAAGAAGATTGCATTATTTTTAAAAAAGCTTTATTTGTGACCCGGACTTGTTGCCTCTGACCCTCTTGGGCTTAAATAGTTAAATTATATTAATGTCCAGTTTGTTTCACTGTAGGTAACACATCAACTGAATACTCTTGTGCATAATCTACTGTATCTTTTCTCTGTTCTGTGTCAATGTATTATGTGTATTTGGAATACAGTTCTTTTTTGTATTAAATTATTTTATGTTATAGAACAATATTTAAGTGAAGCAAAGAGCTAATGAAAGTTGTTGGCGTTTTGGGGTTTCTTTTCTCTTTGCTCTTTTTTTGGATGTACTGTAAATTGTAAACCAAGGATGCCAAGCAGGCTTGGTTCAATGGCTAAAATTATTGTATTACAGTGTAATGCTGATCTAGGCCTTGTCTCAACACTAGAGCACACAGACTTGAATAAAACTGTTACAAAAGTGATCGTCTTTAGGCCTTGAATTCTTGGGTTTGTACTTCAAATAGTTTTGAACAGGTGTTTAGAATAGCAAAAACATTACCTTGCTCTGGGGAACTCAGAATTTTTCCCAGTGCCACAAGAAGTTTGTTTTTCTTTGCTAGGCATCTCGGTCCTGATCAGCTGTTCCAGCTCTGGGCTCACTTCAGGGTTTTTGAAATCTGTTTTTGCAAAGTCCCAGACAGCTTAGTATCAATCTTGGCACGTGGTACCTGTCTGCAAAGCCCCTTCTGGCTATTATCTGAACAGGGTAATTAATTGCAAACCTTTTTTATTATGGGTAATATTTCTGTTGGGTTAGCTTGAAGAGTTTTCTCTTCTTTATTTAGAATCCCAGCCAGAATGTGAATCTGAATGCCTGGATCTAATGCAGTAACACGTTTTGTGCGTGATGACATTTAACAGATGGTTTAGATTCACTTCTGATGCTGTGCCTTTGTCCCTGCCACATCATTCAGTGAGACACAGTTGCTTGAACAAGGATCTTTCCAAGCTGTCTTTCAGCTACTGTTGGTGTGAAAGCCAGAACACCGTGGGTTTGATTCCTAAGTTGTGTGGTTTGTTCCTGGGTTGTGCCTTTGCTCTTCTCTGCCGCCAAGCCGTCATTTCCCATTTCTCTGCTTTAAGAAACGCAACCTCACTTATGAAGGACGATGTAATACAGGAACTTAAGTTTCATCATTTCCATTGAAAAAAGATTTTTCTCTAATGTGGTTATATGCAAGAAATCCTACACCCTTCCAGAAGACGTGGAGACCAAACAATGTGTAGGTAGAGTCTCCTTAGCCATGTATTCCATTCAAACTCGTGGTGATGGGGGGTTTTATGATAGGATGGAAGGAGAGTGGACAGGCTGTCAATTAAGTTTACTTCGAAATAATGGCATGCAAAATGAGTCACCTTTTCACTTGCTTTAACAAAAGGTGTCTTGCAACGGGTTGTCTTTTGAACTCTTTTCCTTCCCTCCCCCCCCCAATCCTGAATGCCTCAAACTGAACCAAATATTTTATTTCTACCATCTTTATCATTTTACAGACGAGGATCCTGTTCTAAAAGAATCAGATTTTCTGTGTCAATTTACTCACCTGTCACAATCATCAGGTTCCCATAATGTTCAAGCTGGCCCCATCAGGAGCCAAAGTCTAGATGCGTGGTGGCAGATAAATTTCTGCTGGCAAATGCAGCCTGTGTAGAAAATGGCAGGTCACTAGGGCTGAAAGCAAAAATAGAACTAGAAGTTTTCTAAGCAAGGGCATCTAACCACTTCTGTCAGAGTGGGAGGATCCTAAGTGAAAGCTGCCAGGGTCAGCATGGGTACAGAATAAACACTCCAGCAGATGTTTTAGGTTTTGTAGTTTTTCAGTTGATGTGTCGGCAAGGGTTGGGCATACAAATTATATAGCACAGATCCTAACACAGGCCTTAGCTGTAAGTACACTCAAAGGAGGAAATCACATGTTAACATTAGCATGTTCCTCAGATGTACATGTAGGTGGTGCTCTGAAAGCAGAGCCTACCTCTGTATGCCAAAAGAATGAAGGAATGCCAACTGCATACTTTGATGTAACTTCTGACAGCCTTCCAAGGCTGCGCAGATTAGGAAGAGCAAGCCCAGCCTTTCCTATATAGTGCAGTTGCAGCTAATGTGAGAAACTCATCTGTTGTTTCTAGTGAAATGTTGATATGCTTGGCCCTTATGTGGAAGAGAGAGGCTGTTCCAGTGAAGGTAGGCTTTGCCAAAACCTAATTAATTGCAACATGAGAGGTTTGCAGGCAAATTGATATTGGGGTCAAGGAGACCAGGCTTTAGAAAAAATGCTGGAGTGAACACGGCAAGAACAAACATCGGAGTATCTTAACAAGCATTAACAGGCTTAATCTTTGTGCTGGAACACAAATGACATTGCAGTTTGCTTGGAAAACAGTTGTGACTAAGGATGAGCAAAGCTGTGGGGCTTCCAAGTAGACTTCAACATGTTCGTGGCTCTTTAGTACTTAATGTGAAACCTTATTAAATAGTATGTGATTTACTTTCTTTTAAGTCCTCATTAACTTAACAAAGAACAAAGCTAAGTGGAATGAAAAGGAGCAGGATCAACTGATAGCACTCCAACACAAAGTAGAACAAAACCATAGTCATGTTACTAAATATAACCAAACCCCGTACACTTCATGCCTGCAAAGTTTGCTCTGAAGTTTATTCCTTTCTATGAAAGTCATGCTCTAACATCTTAACTTTAATAATAAAACATGGATTTGAATATTCAAAAAAAGCGTGAATGCGATTACCCGTCACAGATTGCAGACAATATTCAAAGAACCATCTCTGATGGTTATGAATGTCTTACACAATTTTGTTTTTGAATGGGACCCCGTGTTGGTAGTTGGAGAACTGATCATTGTATGAAGAACTGACTATTTTTACAGCAGTCTGGCTTTTTGGTGATCTTCCTGGAGTTCTATCTGTCTCTTAAGGTTGTTTTTTTCTACAGATGCCCCTGTTTCTATGACCAGATCTTGCAGGACCCAGTTAGAGGTAAGAAGATCTAAGCTGGTCTTTGTTCTAAAGGAGGAATGTTCTTGATATGGCTTGTGATGATGACTTGTGACTGGAGAAACTGGGGCAAAGGAAGAATTCTGGGGTTGGGGAAGGGAGGTGGAAGGTGGTTTCTTTATGCTTCTCTACCTGCAACAGAAAGGGATGGGAGGAACGGGAATCATCACCAAGGAGGATGTGGGTCAGGGCTGTGGGACCACGCTGTTCTTGCAGTCACATGTCAGCTCTGCTGGGTTAGCCTGAAGTATTATTCTCTTCACAAATTACATGCAAGGTAGGGCGACCCCTTTTTTGCTCCCTGATTATGCATAGACCTTCGAGCAGTGCTGTTTGAAGCAATGTCCGTCATTCTCCTCCTACCTAGAGATATGGATGAGGAATCAACATTATCTGTTCTTAATTCTGAAATTGCATCGTAGCAACTTAGTCTTTCAGAGTTCTTCAACTTAAACAGTCATCATGAAAAACGTTGCCTACCTCTTGATCGCAAATTCTTTCCCATCCAACTAGACGTGGAATAGATTTTTTTTAAAAATGTTGTTGGACAGTACAAAACTGGAAGTGTCTGGAGAGCCTAAGAATTTGCTGTAATAACTTGCTAGTTATGCGAGTCCTTTCTGGACTTGTATCTACACAGTCTTCAGGATGTAGATGTTGTCTAGTATCTCTCCAGGACAGCAGGCCTTTCAGGACTATGGAGGGCCAAGGCAGGAGCTGCCATGAGAGCCTTTGAGCACCGATAGTGTTAAGTATTGCATGAGCAACCCATAAGGGTGTTGGAGAAGGGTTTTCTTTCCTCATCTAGCCTGTGCAGTGGCTGGGCAGCAGTTAGCAAGCTTGCACACAAACATTCTAGGATAAGCAGAACTTTGGGACCATGTGGATAAGGAAATCCAAGGACCTGACCAGCTCTGTGCAGCTTCTGTTTTTTTCTCATTTAACAGATAATTCCCCTTGGGGCTACATGACATGTCTGAGCCACCTCATTTTGATGCAGGTTTTGCCACTTTGGGCTCCATCTCAGACTGGCAGTCTTAACCTTGTGGCTCACCCCTTGTAAACTTACTCTTCTCCAAAAGTTTGAGTGTGCTTCAGGACGTTGCCCCTCTATGTTTTAAACACCACCAGTGAAGAACAAGGCGTGCTGGTCAGCAATGTCCCCCTCAGCCTCTCTCTTGTGACTGAAGCACTGTGCAAGCCATCACCTAGTCCTACAACTCATACCATCATTTTTTTGGCCAGTAGGCCTGCTTCAGTTTGCCAAGATCCACCACAGGAAAACAGAATGCAGTTGGGAGTCCTTAGAGCTAGCTGAGCACTTGGATCCATCTTCCTGATGTTTCTTCCATGGCCCATTACACCCCTCCTTTATGCACTTTAAGAACGGGGATGTTATTATACACATACTTCTCAGTAGTTACTCTGTGTGGGAGTAAATGGGATTTAGATGATGCAGATCTCTCACCTTTATTCTGTTTATTTTATCTAAAGTGACCCTTTGCTAAATTGACTGAGATGATAATTGAGTGTTTCCCTTGATGGGGGAACCTGTTCGGCTTTGTGCCCTGTGGTGAATGTGCCTCTGGGAAGGGAATTCTCTCTGCTGGCATCCCAAAAGCTTTTGCAGGTGCTGCCTGTGACCCACAGTTGGGTTTATTTACATCCCACCCAAAGCTTCGACAGGACATCAGGTGAAACTGCTGTGGGGTGTAAGGGACATGCTGCCAGGTGGCTGAGGGAGGGAGGAAATGTGGGATGGAGGGGTGCGGGATGCATTTGCCCTGTCCCTTAGGAAAGGCATCACTTCTGTCATTCAAGGGCATTTTCCTGGCACCCGCTATGATTACACACAGATACCAGCTGGACACGTCTAAGCTTTTCAGTGCAGTCAGGGGAGCAGAAAAGCAGCAGGACTTGGCCAGAGGCACTTGGTGACCCTTAAGCAGAGTCCTTATCTTAATCACTCTTCTCAGGTACATGTGCACTTCTGCAAGCTTGCAGGCAGAGCCGAGCCCTCCGTAGGTGCAGCACACCTGCATGTTTCCTGTGCTTGCTCCTGCCTACGTGTGGGATAGCACATGTGTGTGTACAGCGCTCTTACTGCATGGGATGTACTCTTGGGGTATCACTGTTAGACACAGTTTGAGCATCGACACTCCCTCTGTGTGTCTGGAGCTCTCTACCCTGACCTCAGGTAGGAGGGAAACCACTCTGAAGCCCACAGCTGTGTGGGATGTAGAGGGGGTGGCTGCATGCACCTGTGGCTCAGCCACAGGTGAATCAGAAATGCAGAAATTCTTCTTGGCGTGCTGCTCTGTGTCAGTCTGACACTGACCTCCTGTCCCTTGAAGACCTCATTCATCCTCGAAGGTAGGTCCCTGCCTTTGGCTTTTAATACAGCTCAGTGACTGCGCCACATGTTTGTTCTGTGATGGGAATGAACAAAGTATTCATCTAGATCCTGGTATCAGGCTGGAGTGTGAGGGAAGTGCACTAAATGTAGAGTTAAAGGAATAGCTAAAATGCATGGGTTTGAACACGCAAGGTGTATGGGTTTCTTCATGGGCTGTGCTAAAGCATGGATTAATTTTATCCTTGCGACAGTCTGTGAAAGAGTTGACAATTGATCTCCCTGAAATTCACCATACAGCCTGGCTACTTTTCTTCCTTTCTAGAAGGGAAGGGTTTTGGCAAACACAGTGCTGCTGCATCTGGGAACAGTGCTTAAAATAACACTCAGGCTCAGATTGGTAGCCGCTGGCAGCTGCACTGTGGATTGCCAGGAAGAAACTGTTTGCATCCTCAAACTGTAGGGGATGTTCCTATCCATGCAGAACTATTAATTGCTAAATGCTTTGTGCCCTGGCGGGCTGGTAAGGAGATGGATTTACCGTAAAAATACAACCCAGGGTATAGACAGCAAGTTCATGCTGCTGTGAGGCTGGATGACTCAGGCCGTGATGGTCTGTGTCCTGCTAAAGAACTTGAAGGACAAAATTTGCTGCAATGACTGTTTGGTTTCAGCACTTTAATGCCTGTGAGAAAATTTACCACATCTGCGTCTCCGTGCTATGCTGTGTCAGTGAGAGGCCAAAAATAAAACAGTTTCTTTTATTGCACAGGCAGTAGGTAATGTGGCAAAGAACACTTGCTCGTACAGGTCATTGGGTTTAACTTGCTTCAGATCATGTAGGAACCAGCAGCCGCTCTCAGGCACCGAGCACTGTGTGGCTCTGTGCTGTGTGGGTTTTGGTTCCTCCAGTCAGTCACAGCGCAGAAGCCACTACCCCGTTCAAGACACGTTGTACCCCTGAAGGATGTTTAATCTGGGCACCACACAGACCCACTCCCAGCCCAGCCCTGCAATTGCTGGGTAACCCTTTGGTAACACACATCATCCTCAGCTGCCTTCCCTGCAAGGGAAGGGCTCTTGCTCCCTCCCAGGAGGCTCGTGAGGGGAGAGACTTCCCTGTGGGAGCAGGGGACATCTTGTCTGAAGCCTTTCTCTTTGCTGGCAGGTATGATGGTGGTGGTGGTTTTTAATTACATCTGATTACATGCTGGTTTTACTGCTAGTTGCCATACTTCTGGGCAGAACTGAAGGACACTGCCCAGACAGGCTGAAGGCATCTTTCCCAGGCCTGAAAGTTCCTTATCTGTAGATCTGTGCAGCAGCTCTGAACAGCTGTAGAAAGTGGATGTAAACATGGTACTGCCCATCTCGCACCACCTTTCTGGAAGTTGTATTGGAATACTCTGGGAACATCAGTGTACTTTCTTTCCTGCTCTTAGTTATATTCCTTGCCCCAGTCCTGCATCTTTCAGAGTGCTCAGCCTTTATTTAAAAATAGATGAAGGGTTTATCACAGGACTGTTGGCCAAGAATCAGTCTCTGATGTGGCTCGCTTGGTGCCAGTTCATTCAGATGCAGATGAAATGGTAGTGGGAGGACCACACAAGCAGGTGACAAGTCACGAGGGGCTCCACGGGTGTCGCAAATCCCTTTCCATTCAACACCCCTTGTCACTCACCCAAGGTGGTTGCTGTTCCCAGGGTGCTGTGCCAGACAGGGGTCTCACAGCAGATCTGGGCAGTTCACTGGTCCTCACCCCAGACATAACACAGGGTTCTCGGGCTCTGTAGAGGGTCACACAGCTGTGTACGGGCAGATAAGGGCTGGGAACAGGAGCAAAGCTTAAAAGTGTCTGTCCCCCTGATGTCTCTGGCTGATAGAGAGACGAGCTGATAGTTTTCCTGTCAGGATCCACATGGTAGCTGAAAGATAAAAGGGCTTCTGAGGATAGGAAGGAAAACATCCAGAGCTCCCATCTGGGTTCTGCAGCCTGAACTGCGCTGGAGCGGGGCTCCACAGGGAAGAGAGGGGGCTATAAAGGATCTGTGGGAGGAACGGGCTCCAGCTTGTGTTGCCGGGGCAGGGTGGGGAGCTGTGGGTCAACAGGGAGTGGGTCTGTCCTCAGTCCCTGTGCCTTGCTGCCCTCTCCTCATCCAGCTTGTGCAGAAATTGCATTTCACCAAGGGCTTGACGTTCACAGCAGGCATCTGGGCACTTGCCAGCATGCACCTACTGCCTTCAAAAGCTGCAAAATGCTGGCTTTCTCAGGTGTCGCTAGGCTTTTTGGTGTTCCCTGTTCTCACATCCAAAGCAGCCTTATACATAGGTCAAGAGAGAGTGGTCAGACAGAAGGATGCCTGCACATCCATCTGGTAACTGGGCACCATGAAACCCTGTGTCCTGTTGATAACTCAGAGTGATGTGCTCCCTGTGTACCTTCCTGTCCCCTTCGTGCTTCCAGGTGTGCCCTTTCAGTTTCCTGATTCCCACCCAACCTTCTGGGATGCATTTCCAGAGCCTTATCTGCCAGCGCTCAGTTTTGCTCACGTGCCTGTGCCGTTTTCTGTATTTTTCTAGTGGATGAGATACTAATTGGTGGGGATCACATCTATTTCCAGCTGAGTTGACTTTCTGTATTTATAGGCGCCAATCACAGGCTGGTAACTAGGTACAAAATAATAACCAAGGTGAGCATGTGACCGACGCAGAACTGGGCTTTGTTCTTGCAGCTGCTTACATTTGATTCCATAATGGCTTTTCATTACTGATTTTTATTCTTCTGTTTCTCTTTACCAAAGCTCAGCCTCTCGTCAGTTTTGTCCCAGGCTAAGGCTTGTGCTGATTTTGTCTGGCAGTGAGCATCAGGATTCAAATGCAAAATTACATGCTTCCAGTGCCCCAAAATGTATTCCTGGCCCTTCTGGTTGCTGTAAATTGTTCACTGGCTATATTAACTTGGTGAGCTGTGCATTTTTGGCTACCCTTACACATCTTTGAGGTGATTAAAGCCATAATGTATCTCAAAAACAAGAATTTGCTTTCCCCAGATTCAAGTGAGCACCAGATAAGTGCAGATTGCAGAAGGGAGTTGTGTTTGCTTGGTAGAAGGGAACTGCATACACATGCAAGTAGGCAATGCAGCAAATTGCCCTTCCTGGTCTTGGATGTGGGAGCTGGGGACGGCAAAACCACGCCACGTGCTGAAGGATGGGAGGTAACTGGCCTGTGCTGCAGGCAGGGAGGCTGAGAGACAGCAGCGAAGTGACTGACAGATGAAGCCACAGCAGCGTGCTGCTGTGAGCTCCTTTCCAGCCATGTGGCCTGAGGATCAGGGACCCTCGGCAGCTCCACGGAGTAGCTGTGGGGCAGGCACTCCTACCTGCTTGTTTCCTTTCCTTATAATATGTGATGGGAAAAACGATCAGCACTTTGCTATCTGTCCTGTTAGAATTGCTTTCCTAACGTTCACTGCAGGTGTCTCTGGCTGCAATTTAAATGAGTGCACAAAATGACTGACAAGGAGTAAAAACTCCTATGTAGAAACGTTTGAAGATGGAGGCTGGGAGAAGGCAATGGAGAAAATCACTGTTTTGGGGATGAAAGTGATGTGATTAAGGGGCATAGAAAGTACAGACCGACTTTTTTGTGTGTGGACTTAGCACCTTAAATCCAGGATTTTTGCAAACGCTGTTTGATATTCCAAACAAGCTGCTTCTATGCATTTTTCTACAGTTGAGAAACTGAGGCAAAAAGGGATTAAAAAAATCTTTCCCAAGGTGCAAGCTCTAAGCAGGACTAAAAGTAGATCCTGGAAGTCCTACTTCTTAATTCCCTGTTCTAGCCTCAGCTCTCTTCTTTGGTTTTCTACAATTTTTTTTGGCTTGAGATATACATTAGCTTGCTCTCCTGGACAACTGTGTTTGGTTGTTAATGAGGATAACGATATTAAAACAAAATGGCTGGATATCTCTAGGTGTCCACGGGGAAGCACAGGATGCTCCAGTAAGAGCAGCGCTACCAGGAAAGTGATGAATGCTGCAGCTAGGTACTGAGTAAAGTAGCATGAGAACTAGCCTTTTTAATGCCCCATTAGGAAGAAAACATGACAAGTAGAAGTCGAGGCTATTTTTGATTTTCAATAATTGTTTCCGAAGAAAATGTTGCGTTCTACCCAGAGGATGGGTCAAATGTCTTGTTGTGAGTTTCATGGGCTTTAGCCAAGAAAAGGGATGTCGCTGACCAGTGTGAGTACAGAATGATAAAGCATTTCTCTTGGTAAAAGCTTAAAATATCCAGGGAGTGTCAGCATCCCTCAGTGATGCTGTGCATTACACATAGTGTCTCTGAACTGGAGTGCTGAGCCCACATAATCCAAGCCATGGGTTTCCTCTTGCACACCACCAGAGATGATCTCTGTGCCGTGTTGGGGGTGGCAGGGTCTCCTCACCCTTTGGAGAAGTGCATTGGGCTTCCTAAGTCCACCAGACCCAGGGATTCAGCCGGGTGCTGGCAATCTCTGGCACCACAATCTGGTGGCCAGGCTGAGCAACCCGTCCTTAACATCAGTGAGTCCTGAGGGGACCTACATTATTTTGGGGTCAGAGTACGTGGGGTCTTTCCTTCTTCTAGTTTCCACTGCACATGCTAGTACTTTTTAATCCTTGTTCTCACACATTCTTCTCATATAAAAATAACTGAAGCATAATGCTGGACGTTATTCCCATTTTGCCCTTTATTTTGCTCACATCTCGGGGCAATAATCCTCAGCATGCAGGAGGTGCCTCTGGAGAAGACAGTATCGGTACCTCTGCACGAGCAGAGACAGGAAGAAGGGGCTGGGAGGGTGCCATAAGGTGTATCAGGAAAGGATATAAGTGAGTCTGAAGCTTTGCTGGGGAAGAACCATAATTTTTCCTTTTAGTGCCTTCCAGGAGCCTTTCATTCCCTTTGTACTACAGTTTGGCCATTTGCCTGATGTTACTGACCTGGGAAGACTGGGGAAGTCTGGGTTTAAGGTGCCTTTTTTGGGGCAGGTACCAGTCTTTCAGTGTATGTACTGGTTCTTCTTACAATAGTATGTTACACACTTCGGTGCTGATATCCTGGGGTTAGTGCTCAGAACCTCTTCTGAACAAGCAATACTTTAGATAAATTAGGTGGAACTAATGAAATTGTATATGCTGGGAGGTAGAGAGCTATCTCCTGGGCATCTCATTTGAGACGGGTTCGTATTTTAATTAAGAGGGTCTTTCTTCCTCAGGTTTTCATGCAGCTGCAATTAGACCTGCATAAAGGACAAAACTGGGTAACACCAGCATTTGAGGGGAGAGGAAAAGTATGCAGATATGACTGAGAGAAAAGATAAGAGCGGCAGAAAAGATAAGAAATCAATAATGTGAGATCTAGTGAAACAGACATAGCATGACTGAATGTTTTCACTCCATACAGTATTTACCACTTGTAATTTGTCCCAGATACAGGCCATGATCTGGAGCTATTCACAGACATTTGAGGATGCAGTTTCTATGAAAGATGCCACCCTAAATAAAGCTGTATTGATTCAAAGGAATAAGCTTTACAGACATGAAAAGAGCAGGGAAGTGCTGGTTGAGAAGCGGAACCTTAGAAAAGGATCTGAGGCTGGAAACAGAGTTGCCTCTGGATTGACATCAAATGCTAATACAAAAACAAAACTGGCAAAATACCATTTGGTGGAGAAAGGGGCAGGGCTCTCCTCATAACCTGGGGAAGAAAAGTCCCGCTCAGTTCTACAGCTCAACTCCACTTAGGGCCCAGCATAACAGCCGAATGATACACGACAGAGGGACTTAAGTGACAAGCTGTAATTGTAAGTTAACATGTCCTCTGCTGAAGAGCAAATGAGCAAAAGGACAGGAGCCCAGAGTACAAAAGGTGCTTTTGCCTTTGCACATGATATATCCTGGAACTGCCCTTACCCTGGAAGCTGGTCTTTGATGCTCTTCTACCCCTTGGAGACCTGCTCCGCTCTGTGAAGTACCAGGTGATCCTAATAGCTACTCTGTGCTGATTTCTAAGTCTTGATCATATTTAATACTCCTCTGATTGGAGTTATGGGGTGAATACATCCTTTTTCTACCCAGTCTTTTTGCCATCCTAGCTCCAGCTGGGGACAAAGAGAGGAAAATAATTTCTGACCTCTCCTAACAGGTAGATGGTTGGCATGCTAGATTGGCGTCCTGCCCTATAGATAAGAAGGAGAGAGGCAAGTCAAGATGCTGGCAGAACTTTCAAGTAAATGAAAGGAGAGAATTACCTCTCCTTGAATGACAAGGGGTGGAAGAGATCCCCTGTTTACTGTACATGTTTTTCTCTCCTTGTGCCCTTGCCCTCACTTACCTGTGTGCCCTCCACAAAGGCAGATGATATTGTGTGCATCGCCCCAGTAAAAAAAATTGGGCCCTACCAAAGAACAACAAAATGCAGAAGGTTTGGCACTCCAGTCATTTTTCCTAGGGGCAGACCTTGAGGGCAGAGTGGGAATAGCTGAACTGGTGCAAAGTGGCTGAGGGAGAGACGTGTATCTCCGAGATGAAGAGCAGGGGCCAGGCAAGAGATGAGGGACATGTTGATGTCATTGGGTTCTCCAGGTCAAAATGACAATTGACCAACTTAATCTACATGAGGCAAAGTCTGTTGTAGAACTAAAATCAGTTTAAGTGAGGGAGGAAATAGCCAAGGGAAGTCTGGAATAGCTGTGCCCTATACTTCAGGGGTCAGGATTCAACAATCTCATTTTGCAGATGGGACAAGGTTGAGGGAAATATAAAGCACTTCTAAAGTACAAATGTGCCTGGGCATTCACATTCTTTCCCACACGTGCACCTGAGCATGTGTGTGTTAAGTAGGCATCTGCAACCAGCTCAGTACAGCACCTCAGTGATTAATGTTTTCCAAGAGGGAATTATATCTGGTGCCACAGCAGCCACTAGAGAACAACCTAGAACAACTGTGGCACGCTTCTCAGCGTTGTGAAATCGTGAATTAAAACCCAACCAAAATTCTCTCCTCAATCCTAATCATATCAGCACTCCTAGTAACACTCACTTATTATAGAATACAACTCTAAAAAAGGCAGTTTTACTTTTGCTGATTTTTCTGCGCTTCCAGAAAATATCTGTTTACAGGCTGTAAGACTTGATAAATTTGAAGACAAATGAAAAAATAGAAGTAAAGCATTTAGCTGCTTTCTGGATCATGCTGCAGTCCTCCTACAGCTAAAAAGGTGCAGTGCAGAGATGGTAGAAGCTAAGATGAATTCACCACTGCTTCCCAACTCCTGCTAAGTCAGTAGGGTTCAGATTGAACTCAAAGTCAAAAACAGCATCTATTTTTGAAATTGATTGTGGATATAATACAGAGCATGAAATCTGCAGAGGGGGTTACAAAGCTAATAGAAAGCCCGAGGTACCCCTGTAAGAAATACTCTGACAGTGGAAGCAGAGCTTGGAGACTTTTGCCTTGTGAAGGGAAGAGCACTGGCACTGTAGGCAAAACCTGCATTTCTGCGTGGACAAGGGGTGCTCTGAGCAGGGAGTCGTCCGGCTTTCTGCCCTCGAGGCTGTGGGCTGCAGCATTTTGGTAAGTGCAGCCAAGCCACGATCAAACATGTTCTTTTTATTGCAACAGATGATGACAAGACAGTTTTCCAGCAGACATTCAATTATTGTATGAAATAGATGGTTAAGCATAAGGCGAAAGTTCTCTTTTTAGATAAAGCTGCTCTTCACTTGAGACTCCTGTAATTAGAAAATGTATTTGGAGCTACTGGAGCTCCTGCCTCTGCAAGCATTTTGGATCTACATCAGAATTTCAAAGGTACAGGCTTCTTAAAATATCTCTGAAATCACTGGACATGAGTGTCAGACTAAAGTATGTAGCATACTGCAGTGTACGTAAATAATAAATAGCACCTTTCAAACACTGTCACCTTCTTAATAGGAACAGTGAAAAAAAATCATGTTCCTTTTCTGCTAAATTTGTCATCCATCAGTGGCAGCTGGGTGAAATCCAGTAGTTACACAAGGAGTGAGAATTCACATTCCCCCTGTCCCTTTCTCCTTGCCCTCCACCTCCCCAGCAGTCACGGGCATCTTGCCTGCTTGCCCTGGGAGCAGCCACCAGCCAGGGGGGACATCTCTTAAAGACCAAAGCTCCCTGTAGCAGAGCTCTACACCCACTGCTGCTCTCTGCTACTTGGGCACGGCTGCGGACTTGACAGCCACTTTCAGGCTTCTCTTAAAATTTGGCAGTAGCTCTTCCTGCCACACTGAAGTTATCTTGGATTCAGAGAGCGACATTCCTGTGCTTTGAAGGCTACATGGAGATTGCCTGTCTGCACTGCTCCCAGCAGACACCCTGCTCACCCGCTAACCCACCTCTGCCCCAGAAGAAGGCTCCTTACTGTTAGAAAATTAAAGGATTAACCCCTTTTTGGTCATTTGGTTTTGTGCATGTGAAGGACATGGACCTGTTGGAGCAGGTCCAGAGGAGGGCCATGAAGATGATCAGAGGGGTAGAGCACCTCTCCTATGAGGACAGGCTGAGAGAGTTGGTGGTCAGCCTGGAGAAGGCTTGGGGGAGACATTGTAGCCCTTTCCAGTACCTAAAGGGGGCTACAGGAAAGATGGGGAAGGACTTTTTACAAGGGTATGTAGTGGGAGGGATAACAGTTTTAAACTGGAAGAGGGTAGATTCAGATTAGATACAAGAAAGAAATTCTTTACTGTGAGGGTGGTGAGGCACTGGAACAGGTTGCTCAGAGAAGCTGTGGAACATCCCTGGAGGTGTTCAAGGCCAGGTTGGATGGGGCTTTGAGCAACCTCGTCTAGTTGGAGATGTCCCTGCCTGTGGCAGGGGGGTTGGAACTGGATGATCTTTAAGGTCCCTTGCAACCTAAGCCATTCTATGATTCCTTTCCTCTCATGTGTATTTGGGAGACAGGGAATGTCCAAAACATCCAGGAGCCAAATAATGTTCCATTATCTTCTCTGCAAACCTGCCAAGGCAATGACAAATTCACAATTAAGTGTGAGTGGGGATCAGGATGAAGAAGTACAATGGCAGTGCTGATCAAGGTACATCAGTATTGATCAAAGAAAGCAAGCCATCTGCAAGCTTCTTGCATTAAATAGTGAGATGTTTTAACTAAAAGTCTCCAAAAAGAAGTATATGAAAGAAAGCTAATGAGGAATCTTTCCAGTGGTGGAAAATGCAGAGCTTCTTGAATTCCCTCTATTGTTTGTGGGATTCATCAGTAGAAATTGGTGTAGAGTTTGCATGGAATCGGATTAGCTGTTTAATGTATCTCCTGCAAGCCAAATCAGTATTTATCCTGCAAGTATGTATGTGTATATGTGTGTGCGCACCTGTCCCAGAACATACTGAGAATTCCTGAGATGTTAACAAAAAAATTCTCACTCCAAAGTCACTGTTTACATTCAACCTGAAATATTTTGCTTACTGCTGGCAGGGCCAACTCACGTTGAGTTGCCGATTCTCCAGCCCCTGTACCATGTCAGCGTGGCTTCAATACTGTCACAGCACAGTTACAAAACCATCTGCCTCATCTGCAGCCACCCTGAAAGAGAGATGGGGGAGTTATGGAATCAAGCGACAAGGAAGTGAAGCTATCTCAGTGTTTCCTGAGGGGGCATTATAGGCATCGGTGTGATAAGCCAGTTTTCTGTTGTCTCAGACAACAGACTCTGAAAACGGCAGCAGAGGGTTTCTGGTTTATTCCTGCCCAGTGTCACTTCCCAGTCAGTCGTGTTCAGCCTGCACTAAGTAGTGCTTCCTAACTCACTAGCAGGAAGGCACCTCAGAAGGCTAAAACTTGCTCAATCTGTCTCTGAGAGTTAGCAGCAATTCAATTTCTACTCTTAATGCTTAGGTGGCCAGATTATGGAGCTAAATCAGGGTGTTAACAAGCTAAGAGCCGGTTTGCTGCGTTGCTGAGTCTACCTCTGTTTATTGCTGCTGTATTAATTCCTCCAGGCAGAATCTCATGGAGAGTTGTTTGGATCCTTTCCCGTTTAAATACATGTAAGGGTAAGAGCAAATGAATGGCTTTTCATCCTGCAGAGCAAACTCATGCCTGCTGAAGGGTCTTTTCTTTCTCTAATATCTAATCCTCTCCTCTGGCAAAGTAAATAATGAGACACTTCTACAGATCTGATTAAGCTCAGCATCCCTTTTCAAATGACAGGAGATCAATACTATTACTGAATCCATTAAACAGTTCTTCACACTTCAGTTGTGCTCTCTCTAGGATATATGAAAAAGAACAGAAGGGTATTTTGGCTTTTATGAAGAAAATGCATGATAAAGCCTCTTCTCATGTTCCACTTTCTCTTCCTGGCTCCAAGCCACTCGTATCTTCCAGGTTCCCCATTCCTTGAATCTTGCTCATAGGCCAGAATTAGCCAGAAACATGGGATGCAGGAGGAACTCTTGTCTTTCTACCTCTTAAGCCAGGCTTGAATCCACCAGTAGTATCCTGAATTCTGGTTTTTAACTCTAATGACAAGTGAGCTGAAGTAGGTCTCGGCTTCTGGTTTAGTTTTTGGCTTATTACCTGTTTTCTTGTTGGTACACTGAAAAATTCCACGGTCCCTGGACGAGAATCAGGGCACTGCAGCAATGTGCACGTAAATGAGAATAAATTTTTGCCTCAGTTTTTGAGGTATCATATCCATTTTCAAACCAGTGATTGACGATGTGTGAGGAAAGGATATAACCTCAGGGACAGAAATGTGTTTTCTTCCCAAGTCAGAGCAGAGGGAGGTTTTCTGTGTGATTTGATGTACAGAGACTTGGCTCTAGAGCTCCCACTCTGCAGGCTGGGCTTTGGGCACGCTGGTATCTCTTTTCAAACAGCTCTCTGAGGTAGGGAATCTCCTTGGTGTGTTGAAAAACTGCCACAGAAAGCTTTGGTGTCCACGACATGACATGTATGTTGGGAATGATCAGCTCTTCCCATTCCTCCTGTCAAGGAAACAGTGTTGCTGTGACAGGTCAGTACCAATTATTGCTTCTTCACTCTTACCAGAAAGATCAAGTACCAAAAACCCTGGGGAATACTGGACTCCCTTTCTCCAGCAGAGGTGGTTAGAATAATTCAGAAAAAAGAAGTAGTACCTGACACACAAGCGTACTTGTCTGCAGCCTGAGGCCACCACCAGTCACCCTGCACGCTCCATCTGCATCCCCACTCCCTGTAACCACTCCATAATTGTCTCATTGTACAGCATTATTGTTCAACAACTCACTGGCTGGTTTTTTGCATCAAATGAATTATTCAGCAGCAGACTGTGTTTTTGTTTCTAACAACAGCAGAAACGATACTTTACGCTCATAAAATCTCTTTGAAAGTGTGCTGGAAACACTGTTTGTTGAATTCCTCCCTTCCCAGCAATGGAAGATGGGGCTAGTTCAGTGCAGTGAGAAATGAGGCTCAGCGCAGCTCTCTGACATGGGATGAGTAAAAAGAGAGCTGCAGAACTTGGAGAGAAGTCCAGTTTCTATTGCTCTGTGCAACTTTTCTTTCCCTCTGAGCTACTTTTCAGCAATGTTGCCGTGTGCCAGTTCCTCAGCTTCTTTAATCAGCATTATTTCCTTCAGTGCCTTGGACGGATGCCAACACTTGTCTGGATCCAGCCCGTATTTTCAGGCTAAATTCCCATGGATTTCCCATGGATACTTAGCAATTTTTATATGTCTTTAGCTCACTGCTGCCATCAAGAGTGGTGAGTGGTTTATTTGCTCTCTGGGCAGAACCCCACCAGGTTGGGTTACAAAGACAGGTTGAGTTTGTACGTGCAACACACTATTCAGTGAAGGTGGATGCTGCATGTTTGTGCCTGGCCACTTCACCGGCTCTTCCAAGGTACACTTGGAACCTGTGCTTGCCTGAAGATCTTAACATAGCAGTGTAAATTCCAGGCTTTATGCCATCTGTCACTGATAGTCTTGAAGAGTGAGGGACCTACCTACTCTGTAAGCAATTTTCTGGTCTCAACAATTAACAACTTTTAACATAAGCCTAGGCATGGAGCTTGCAATGGGTAGGGAGCTCTAGCAGCGTCCTACAACCTGATTTGATGTAACAAGCAGCTATAGATTTGACTCTTGCCACAAGTCTCCCGTAAAGCATTCAATACAAAGCTGGCTTTGCCCTGGAATTAGATGTTCTGTCTGGCTGATGCTGAGACCTGGCTTTTTGTGAGCATCCTGCCTCAGCTCCCATATCTTGCTCAGCCAGAGGCCATCTAAAGGACCCTATGAAAGGGCTTACATCTCAGCTTGCTAAGCTTATTTCAGGGAATGGGCTTATGTGCTCTTCCTGAGTCAATGCTCAGAGTTTGCCAACAGGGAGCAAAGCCTCAGAGATAACCTACTGGATTCCACAAGCTGTTGGTTGGATCTATTTCAGCCCCAGCAAGATGCAGGAGACCAGGCTCTGAGTGAAAGAATATACCATATGCATGCGGCCATTTTTCTAACCAGAAGTTTGTAGGCAGCGATAGGAAACAGCTGGGTTTTATCTGATGCCAGAAGATTTGCTGTAACCCAGTTATTGCTGTTGTGTGAAGTGAAGAAACTTTGTCTGCAGAGTCTGTAGCTCTGTCACCAGCTCTTTCCAGAGAGCTGATACCACAGTCCTTCCAGCCTGCTTTCCCCTGAGGCTCTTGCAGGCCATACTGAGCTGCTTTCTTCAGGCTGCCGTCACAAAATGAGAATAACACTGGCTGCAAACCATCCATTGTTGGTTAAGAAAGTAAAAAATCCTTGTGTTCCCAACTCTAATTCCCCCAGCTGTCTTTGCTAAGCAAAATCAGAGAAACGCTTAGTCCATCTGTTTCATTCTGTGTAATCTGAATATGTACTTTTTTTTTCCTAGTGGCCATTACAATACATTTTGATTGTAGTATCACAAGCTCAGCAACTGTTTCTGTCTAGAACAAGACTTAAAGATGCTGTTGCAGAAGAGGGACAAGGTGGGATTGCATGTGAGTTTAAATCACTGATGAAGCAGAAACATTGACAGTAAACACAAACCTAGAATTGGATGAGTAGCCTGCTTTGTGGACAACTTTAGCAGAAGGGCTAGAATCTGAAGTGATCAAGAAAATCAAACTCCCTTATCAGCCTTGGAAAAAAAGCTCTCCACTGCTTTGTTTCAGATCTCAAAAAAACTCTGTCCCCAAAACCATAATGAAGGTGGGTTACTACTTCTAGCTAAGACAGGTCTCAAAATGATGACCCGATGTGTGTTGTCCCTGTCCCCTCGCCCTGATGCTGCTGTCATGTGTTGAAAAATACATTAAGGCAAGGATTTAACTCTTGACTCACCATAATATGGAAAGTAATACAAAGGCAAAAGAAAGGGATCAGCAATTAAAGGTCCATAAGACAGCCACTGTCTGCGGTTTTCTCCTTATGTCCTCCAGTAAGATGTGAGTCTCACTCTTCTCCCATCTCCAGAGTCAGAGCTATGGTTGGGTCTGATCACCCAGAAGCCCAAGTCCTACTTGTGTCATAGATGGGAATACTTGCTAACAGCTCCATCTTTTAATTTTTCTACCCTATCCCATTTCTTTATTTCCTCTTTCTCTTGTGTTTTACTCCTTTTTGTGCCTCCCATTCCAAAAAATACTCCTCTGCTCTGGAGTCAGAGTTCCTGCCAGGCCCTTCAGACTTTCAGCTATGGATATCTGTGTCTCTTTCTCCTCTGTTCCATTTCCCAGTCAAACTCTCCTTTGAGATACTTCCATTCTACTTTCACACCCAAACGGAATCCCAGGCTATGAATTGGATCTACTTTGATTAATTTGTGGTGAGACTTTTCACTCAGGCTGGTTTTCTCATTCAACAAAGGTCTCACTTCCCTTTGGGTATCTTCTCTCTCCTCTCCCTCCACAGGGAGTGTGTGTAAGAGTAGTGTTCACTGCAGATTCATGGGCAGATGAAAGCCTGCAGAACTGGGAACCCATAAAAACAGTAATCAGGAACCAAACATTTGCCCTCCTCTCATTTAAAAGGAGTTGAATAGTCAGTAAAAGGTGTCAGGACAGGTTGAGCTAGAGCTTGGGATGGACTGAACAGCAGGACAAGGTCTGATCCAATTCTGTCCGGTACATTTCTACTCTCAGGGCTGCACCTCACATGCACCCACATGTACACTCACACATGCACAGACCAAAGAATGCCTCTGTAAATGCTGGAAGACAAGTCACTAGTTGAGATGATCTAATATTAAATCTAACTTCTATTACTAGTAACCATATCCTTTTCCTTTCAAAGTATGGAGGTTGTTTTCCTTTATTTTCTTGGCAGAGTTCTTTACATAAAACATTTCTGTCATGTTCAGTGCTCATATTTTGCATTTTGGATGTCAGTATTTCACAGTCGTTAACACCAAACCTTTACAGTACTGAGGTAAGTTGGGGTCTAATACGGAAAATGTACAGTTTCATATGAATCACAGTTTTGATTTGTAGCTCTGACAATAGACAAGAGAACATATGCTCATATGGTTCTGTTAGCTCAGCTCTGGGGAGAAAATAGTATAACGAAGAGAGTACAATGGTGATTCACCCTTTCTCTGAGCTCGTCTCCCATTGCCTCTCTAGGCTGTGGTGGGCAACAGGGAGCTCTCGTGAGTGCTGTGTATAAGAGGAATCTGGGCACATGTAATCACAGAATCATAAAATTGCCTAGGTTGGAAGGGACCTTTCAGATCATCTAGTCCAGCCTAACTGTATATAAGTGAGTGCTGTGTATAAGAGGAATCTGGGCACATGTAATCACAGAATCATAAAATTGCCTAGGTTGGAAGGGACCTTTCAGATCATCTAGTCCAGCCTAACTGTATACAGATCATCTAGTCCAGCCTAACATAATCTAATGTAATCACTGCAGATCCGGTGACACTATTTGTGTAGTGAGGATCCGTGTTGGCCCCAAAGCCCCAGCCAAATTCCTCTTCTTATTCCTTAATGTCTCTGCCAGTTCTACCTGGCTACATTACAGGCTATTTCCTCACCAGTGGTGGGGAGTTGCCAGAGACAGCTACAAGCTGGCACAGGTTCACACTCCCCAGCAGGCAAATCAGAGTGAGGGGGAGCCCTCTGGAAGGAAACAAAAGTTGTGGAAGTTAGTTGTTGTAGAGCTACTGTTATTTACAAAACTTGGCTGGCGATAAAGGAAGGAGAAAAGCTATATGTAGGGCCTGCAAGGTCAGCCTCGCTTGTAGAGCAGCTTCATTCACCACTGCTGGGGTTGAATGGTGCTGCACACGGGGCTCAGCTACAGCTAGACCATTTCCCCCACCAAACACAAGCAGTCATTTTGCTACTTAAGAAAAAAAACAATCCATCTGCTTGTTTGGCCTGCCTGCTTGCATCTGCCAGCACAGCTGTAGCGAGCAAGGAGCAGACCTGGAGCTTGTCTGAAGCAGGGAGCGGGGAAGGCAGGAGGTGCCAGTGCTGGCTGCTGTGCCCAGCAGAGACATCCCTGGCACTCACTGCTCACTGCAAAGTGGAGGAGGGAAATTCAGGTGCCACAGCCTCCTGCTCCCCATTTGCGGTGGACATGTCAACTTGCCGAATGGGTCCTCATATTAGCAAGTGAAAAGGATTTGGAGGTTCAGTGAATTTACTCCTGTACTGTTGAGCTAGGAGGAGCAGGGGAAAAGGTGTATTTCGTGTTCCTTTCCATTCTGTCTTGTTTCCTCTCCTCCCCATCGCCTTCCTATCTGTCCATGTAACACAGCAGATGCTTTCCATAGGATAAGGAGGGAGCATGATTTCCTGGGTACTAACACAGTCTATTTATTTCCTGATTCCCCACCACAACCGGTACTGGAAACAGTTGCTGCAGGCACAGCTCTCCCAGATGAACAGTTTGAGCCATCCCCTTGCTGGGACAGAGGGAGCATCTGTCTCTGGGAAGCAGAAAAGATGTTTTTTTCCCCTCCCTGTATCTGTGGGACCACTTACAATCCCTTCCACCTCACAGGGTGCTCAAGTTGTATATTGCCACAGGTTTCCTCTCCTCTTCTTTATCAAGTATTTATGAATTTACCTTCCTTAAATTGTAGCTGTGAGAGGAGCCATGAGAGTGTCTTGGCTTTTCATCTCCCCCACAGAGGCAGCATCGAGGCTGCTGTTGGTGTGGTAGTTTAGCCTGCAGCATTTAGTAACCAAGGAACTCCTAAGAAGATCAACTCAGAACAATCTCTGGAAACCATCTCACACCAGCTGCAGTGGTACAAAGTCCTACTAATTGCTTATGCTAACCCGTGGGTAGTATTAAGGAACCTGATAATTTACTGCACCATCCCAAGTGTCCCATCTGGGTAGCACACTGGCCCACGACTGTTCCTCCTTATTTAAGTAATGCCTGCCCAAGCCTCTAAACTACTGTGCAGAGGAAGAAGATTCACAGCAGAAACTTGAGAGGACCATCAGTGTGCTTCAGGGTGAAAAAGGAAAGGTGAATAAACAAGGAAGGGAGGGGACTAGTTTTCAGCAGGTCTGATGTGAATTTGGTTTGATTTCCCCTTTGCCCAGTCCATGCCTTCCCCCTTCCCCTCTCCTGCCCTCTGGAAAAAAAGAAAGGGTTGTCACCAAGGGACTGATCATAAAGAAATCAATGCAGACAAAGCCTCTGGAGATCTCATGTAAAGCATACAAGGACATAGCTGCTCCTGGGCCTGTTGGGCTGTAGTTTGGGGAGAATATTTACAAAGGTGAAACTCACAGAGAAATTCTGGGAAAGCAAAACGGAGATGCACAGCTAAGGGAGTTGCTTTGCACTCAAGATACCCCTCCATCTTATGGGCTCCTGAGTTAACTAGCAAGCAAGAACAGTCAGACCTTTGCCTTCCTGTCAGTTCTGGAATCCAGTCATAGCCTCTTCCTAATTTAAACAAAGACTTCTCCACTCTCTCCAGGCTACTTTTACCAACTATAATGGTTACACATATTTGGAAAAATTCTGCAGTTAGCATGTGTTTGTCCTCTCTTCACACTTTCAAAAATGATTGTGCTGGAGGAAGGAAGCCTCCCCCTCTTTTGCTCTCTCCAGCTGGAAAATCTCCTCTAATCTTACTGCCCTTTTTCCTGCTGTGTATCCTGCCAATTAAAACTGGGTCTTGTTACGAACTGCAAATAATGCAGCTAAGCCTTTGGCCAGGTTTTTTTTTTCTAGTTCAATTTTCATTCTGCCCATGAACCTGGGTTTGGCTTGTATTTTGTATCCTATGATCAGATCTCTCATTTCAACCTCAGTTCTTGCTTGCTGTCAGCTTTCCTACTGCTCTGCCTGGCATCCGCCATGTCATTTGGTTCCTGCTGTTTTCACATGCGGTGGGTGAATGGGCTCACTTCCCATTGCTCTGGAGACATTTTAGCCCTGCTGGGTACCTGGAGGGGCCTGTGTTTATTCCACGACATACCACACGTTGAGGATATACGCATATAGCACCTGGCTGAGCCAAAGCTTTGTTTGCTTGTTTTGGCTTCCAGGATGTGTGTTCTCACATTGCCATTTGACTGCTCCACAGAAAAATACCATCAAATTGTAGCAGACATGGTCACCTCCAACAGTGTCATCCTCTGTCTCTCCAACTTCCTACAGCAATGTCTGGGTAACTTGGGTGGGATTGGGTGCCCTCTGCCCACACCTCCACACCTGGAGGACCACTCACTGGAAAAGGTGTGTAACTCTAGCTTCTGGAGGGTCTTGTTCTATACATGGACCTCTTTCTCGGGGGCTTGATAATAGGTTCTCCCCTTTACATCCAATCCTTATTTTGTTCTTTTCTGTTAAGGCAGTTCTTTGACAAAACCACAAGCTTCTCACCTCAGTGTTCTTAAAGTCAGCAGTGGACAGGAGATAAACTTCTCCATGATCTTTTAGGGCATTGCTCCTCCAGAGCTGAAGAGCCCCTTGACATGTTGGAAGTCAAACATGCCTTCTCTTTCTTTCTGCAGAAGACAAAGCCTTTTAGGAAATTTCAAGGGCTCTTCCCTATTCCCCTGATAAATGCAGTAGAAGTGGTGATGTGTCTGCACATCTTTCTAATTAGACTGCAAACTCTACTGAGATGTTTGATGCTGCAAGGCAGAGTTAGATGCTGTAAGGAGAGCGCAGTCCACAGGAGCTCCGTGGATGTTGGTGGCACTGCTGCTTTCTCTCCTTGACATGTGGAGGGCCCCCATCTGGAGTTTTGTCTGTGTTTCATTCAATTTCTATGTCACTGTGGAAACATACAGTTGCTATATATCTGGCAAAGCAGCTCATAACTGTTTTCTCTTTGGTGACTTCCTTTTTCCAGCTCCTGGTGTGCTTGCATGATTTGCAGGTACCTTGAGTGTCAAGCTATGTAAGGACAACCATTTTCTGCAGAAAGCAGTTTTTTGTGTAGCACCTGGAGGCTGTCTGAAATCTTTTTCATATGCATATTCATAAACTTCCCATTCTATGTCCCACCCCTCCCACCCCCCACAGTGTTCCTAGAGGGAAAGAAGCTGAGAACTGTATTTTGGAGTGTGCTGTGCCCTTTTTATACTAATGTATACATGGGATTGATGCAGGGCCAGGATGTCAGTGAAGCCAATGAGAAGGACTAAAATTGTTTCTGGTCAAAGTGACAGTCCACGGACCTACATCTCCAGTGACTGGAAAATGCCCTTTCTCTTGCATTAAGCTCATGAGTAACAAGCCTGCCTATGCTTGCCTGACCTTTCCTGGGGCAGAGGCTGTTTGTGTAGGTGGTGTCTTCTCCTGCATGGCCTGCAGGATGAATCCTCATTTCACTCCTAGTGAAGAGACACACACAGCTGTGGGATGAGCTGTCATGAGCAATATGAAGTAGTGGGGAGTCACCTCTACTTGAATTTGCTGCATGCTGTGATATATTTAGGATGTGGAGGACTGCATGTGCCTGAGAACTGGAATATAACTAGCTCTGTGTTTTATCCAGTACCAGGCACACCTTCTATGCACCCAAGCACACCTCTGCCTAACTCTTTTTTCCTGGTCTAGTTAAGAATTACCTACAGAATTCCCCTCATTTGTCTTCTTTGTCTTTCACTCAGTTGTTGTCCGAGCAGCAGCTGTAGCCTCATTTATTGCTTAGACACACATGGGGGGCTGCAGAGCTGCTTGCTATTTCTGGCACAGATGTGTGAACCATGGGCCAACTGAAGAAGGTGACTCTGCTGCTTCCAGGATGTAGTCCTTTCCTTTGCAGTAGCTGCACACAGCTTTTGGGAATTTTGGGACGCAACTGCTTTCCACCACCCACTTGAGGAACATTAACTTCTGGTCCCATCACTGGTAATACAAGTTTCACACAACTGATGTAGGTCCACCTTATCTCAAAGACTTATATGCCACTGTAAGATGATCTCTTCACCACCCCCCAGTCTGGGTTGGATGTGACCCTGAACTAAAGAATACGACTTCATTTTTTTTCAGAAACAATGACAGAGGTTCGCCTTTTCTCTTGATATTTCTCTATCAACTCTTTCACATTTTGGCTGGAGAAAAATGTGGTGAGATACAACAGCTGGAATGTGGGATGCCACAGCGAACTGTCTGCAAACACCACATCCTGAGGGACCAAAGCATTGCAGCACTTGGCTGAACTTTGTCTGTTCAGCTCTCTGTGTTTCAGTTTCCGTGTTTCAGCTGAGGGCCAAATGAAGTATCTCTGGGTATACTCACTTCATACTGACTACCATGGGATGAGACCACTCATGCACATCCTGCAATAGTGAGCAGGTCCCTGTGGGCCACTGATGGGGCAGTCACACTGGAAACGTGTTTGTGGCACTTACTGATCCTATTACCAGCAGTTTCAGAAAAGGACAGTTGAGCTAAGGAGCCTGAGCTCTTACAAGCAATCAGATTGCAGGAGAAGGTTTAACAGGCCCTATGGGCTGTTGAAAGAGGCTCCAAAGCTGTTGATCCTGTCCTGTTTGTCAGCACCATATTCTCCTGCAAAAGAAAAAACAGGACACGGGAAGCACCAACAGAAGGTGGGAGAATCAAGACCTCAATCCAATGTACTAATAATACTTAGCACTGTACATCACTGTACTGTTACTTACAAACATTAACTAACACATCCTCACAACACCCCTGCGAGGTAGGGAAGTATTATTATCCCCAGTGTACAGATGGGGAAACTGAGGCACAGAGAGGCTAAGTGACTTGCCCAAGATCACACAGCAAGCCATTGGCAGAGCCAAGATAAGAATGGAGATGTCCCTTGTTCCCCACCCCATGCTGCCCCCCACTAGACAATGTTGCCTGTCTGGACACGGGCAATCCAAGAGGTCCCTTTGAAAAGTAATGCCTGGACTTGTTGCCTATTAATAACTTTTATTTGCCTTTAATGAATTATTTCACAGTTTTTCCCTCACACTGTACACCACGCTTTCACAGTCCGTTCAGCGCTATGTGGCAGACCACAGCATTCTCTTCCAGCACCGGGACAGCTCTGTGGGGGGGTCATAGGGTGCTCTGTGCTTTCATTTAGAGGATGTTCAGAAACAGTTTTCACTGGCATTAGACTGGGAGCATGTGAGCTCTCACTGGAGATTGGTAACACACACTGGAGAAGCAGACAGCGGGAACTGATGGCAAAAGGCGTTTGCTGTCCCCTGCAAAATGACCAGTGGCTCTCTTCGTTTCTTGGCTTTTCCAAGCTCCAGTGATCACTCAAAGCAGAAGCTGTTTGTCTCCAACTTGCCTGGTCAGCAATTTGTTGTTCTGGGGGTTGCTTCCCTAAGGGTAATAGGCAGTCAGCTCAGGACCAGAAAGGTCCCCCAGCATTGCCTACTCCAGGTGTGTGACACTGTCTTGGAACAAGGCTGGCTGTAGCCATTGTGCTCTCCTGCCATGGGGAAGGGGTACTACCATGGTTGGCAAGCAGCCATATCCAGTGTCTATGTCTCTTTTTTTTTTCAAAACTGGGGTTCAATGAAGAGCAAAGGAGAGTGAATGGATGAGGATGAGGCAGAGCAAACAGGAAAATCCACCAAATGAGCTTCTAGGAAGGAAATGTTCCCTCTTGGGCACTTCAGCTGAGGCGGCTTCATTTTCACAAGGCTTCTTTCTCTCTCTGGGAACATCTGCTGATCTTCATTTCTGTCAGCTGGATATATCGTATGACATTGGTATCTGCAGGGAAAGAGCACACACATACATGTACAGTGGTTACAATGCTCTGTGGAAGACAGACCCACTGCACCTTCATCCTTGGAGCATCACCTGGGCAGCAACATGGCTCCAGAGCTACCTGCAGGAACACCATCAGCTGGAAGGGACTCTGAACCAAACCATGCAACTTTGGTTTTGATGAACCTGGTCTGATTTGTGCTCAACATCCCTGTTGCTCATGATCTTGCCTCAGCTAGTTTTTGCCTTCTCTCTGATTATTCTTGGTCAGCACGGTTGAATTCACACAGTTGAAACTATCCAGGTCATCTTTGCCTGTTCTTGTGGAATGTCACCTCTACTGCCTTCCCTCCTCTCAGTGCTTGCATGCAAGCCTCTCTAAAAGGATTGTGCTTACAGTTATGCTATGCCTTTTCGCCCTTCTATTCCTTTTACAGTCTATTTCACTCTTCTCACATTTTTCCATGAGGAGTTTAATAGGGAACAGCATCCTGCACATTCTCTTTGTACCCTTGCTTTTCTTAAATTTCGTATTTGGAAGCCCTTCCACCATGACACTCTACCTGTATTTTGTCATATCCTGTATATGGCATACTGCCTTGTCTGTCCTGTCTAATAACGTTACTAGGGGCGGAGAACCACTTATTCATCCCTGTAGAGAGCTCTAAGATCCTAGCACTATGCCCCCCCTTTTTTCCCCCAATATTTCAGTGTATCAATACAATATGAGTTTTGTTTTACCTCCTGACCTCAGCAGAGAGGGAACCTGTTCACCCTGAAGCACAGGCTGATCTAAACAAGAATGTGTCTCTAGACAGACCCCATGGTTCTATAGTCATGGTCAATCCTTTCTCAAATCATGTTGATAGACTATCATGAGGGTGACTTCCTATGCACATGGCACCCATGTAGTGGCAAAGCCAGGTGGTACCAGAAGCAAGTGAGCAAAAAAGTAACTACTTTCACTTACATATTGATTGCAAAATGATTCTTTGCTCACAGCCTTACTCAGCCAGCCAGCCAGCGCCAGCTTAGTCCATTTAAGTTACTAGATCCTCAGAAACCAATATGAAATGCACTGCAGTCCACAGTCAGAAGACAATCTTGTTTCCTTACTCAAACTGCAATGTGCCCCACATCAGCTAGGGAGATGAGAAGTGCTTGAGTTTTCGAAGAGATGAACAAATTATTGGTAACACATCCAGCACTAACAAGTGCAGGTATTGCAGCCACCAAAACAGTTGTGGGTGCAAAGTTTCCTTTAAACATGAGAAGAGGACATCTCTGTTGTGCCCTCAGCCAGAGCTGAAACAGTGGGAAACAGATCAGTTTTACTTCAGACAAAGCTCTCCACAAGCGGGCCATGGGGTTGCAGTGGGCTGTGGCAATGCTGGTGTGACTTCTCAAACTGTCTCTGGTGAGGAGGGTTTCCCTACTCAGTCTTCTGCAGATTCCAATGCACCATCTTAGTCAGTCCAGAGGGTGGGATTCAGTGATTAACTTACTTGCCCCATTTGGGGCATTCTTAATGAACCAGGAAGTTCTGCTGTTGCAGCACCCTGGGCTGTTCATGCAATAGCACTTCATACCAGCCCAGCAAATTTTAAAGCGGCTTTTTTAAAAACGGAATTGATTTTAGTTGTGCAGCCTCCTGGAGCAAAGAAATTCAGTTGAGGGGGTAGCCCTCAATTTTAGACCTAAAGTAAAATCAGTGCATGTGGTAGCAGGTAGTTAACTCACTCCTAGCAGTGCAAAGGCAGGGTTTATAGCTTGGCCAGAGCCCTGCTGTGCTGCCCGTGCCTCACTGCCACTTCTCTGCTCTGTTGTCCTTCTCAGCTTTGATGGGCTACCATCAAGGCACACGTCCCTGCTGCGGGGGTTCACACCTTGAACACCTACCTGCTGCAGGTGATAAGCAATAACTGTGTAGGTATGTTGAGAAATCACACCTGTCTGGGCTGCAGGGACTTGACGCCTGGCCGGGAGGGTGGAGGCAGGATCAGTGTGTAATTGGGCAATGAAAGGTTGCCAACTCCCTCTGGCTTGTGGGGGGAAGGCAGCTCATGGCACAGCTTCACTCACCTGAGAGATTTTCACATGCCTGGGAAGCCGGGGGCAAAATAAGGTGTAGCCTGATAGAGGGCAAGAGATATTCCCATTGCGAGCTAGTTATAAATCTCCTGGGCAGGTTTTGGCATGTTCTGCTTCCTTTTTGAGGGCCACTATTTTGCTAAAGAGAAACAGAGAGCAGCACTCTGTTTATAGAAGTAGAGCCTTGTCTTTGTCAGGTCTTTTCCATCAAATGCTATTGCACCACACTAGCCCTGCCTGCAGAAGTATTTAAAAGCTAAATGTAAATGTTAATGAAGAGTCTCATCTCCCAGTGAGGAAGAAGTTATTCCCTTCTGCTATGTGGGAACAACAGGTGAGGACAACTCAGAGGAGGGGTCAGACCCATACAAAGAGATGCTGGCAAAGCTGCAATGGGAACAGGTCTCCTGGCTCTTATGACCATGCCTGTATCCTTGTGCAGAGTGACCTCCTGCCATTGTAAAGGTCATTTCTGCTTCTCCCTGTAGCTTCAAAGACCAGTTGCTTACCTGCTATGCGGAGACTGAGACCTGGGTTTCTCTCCCAGGACTTCTGAGTTGCAGGTGTTCAGGAAGGCAGCTCCTGAGCTGAGCCATGAGCCTGCTCCACATTCACAAGAGGAAATCTGGCTTATTCGTGCAGTCTGTGTGATGTCCAAATGTGAGTTTTCAGCACAGGGCCAGCAGAGACTAACTGCAGGTGTCTGATATCACCAGGCCAGCTGATGATCTGGTCTCAGTCCCAGTCAGTAGCTACCTCTACCATGTGGCCTCACCACTGGGAAAGAGCTGAACAAGGCTTGAAGGTAAGGTGTGCATTTGGCTGCCCAGGCTGCACCAGCCCCTGGCCACAGAATTCATGGAGGAAGGCTGCTTTGCACAACAGCAGCTTCCCTCTCCCTTAATAAGGAGGGTTATACAATTATCTTGTGTTATATCCATCTGCTATTGTGAGTGTAGCATAAGAAATTAGGCCAAACCCAACCTTCACCCTTGACAGGCAGTAAATAGCCATAAGGGATTTGCTGTGCTGACAGCCTTTTAGAACAGTAAAACCTTTTTGCTAGCTAATTCCTCTTTACCATTTAAAATCACCCCCACCAAAGAGAATAACTGCTACTGATTTGTGCCCAAAACATTCCTTATTAGAAAAAAAAAAAAAGAACACACAGAACATGACTGTAATAATAACCAAGTGCTTTTACCAGTGAGCCTGGTGAAATCTCAGATAAAGGAAAACAATCCCATTTTGTAGATGGAGACACTGAAAGTGGAGACACTGAAAGTGGAGACACTAACTTATTACAGGTCACATAATAATTGTTGATAACTTTACCTGATTCCTACTGCTGTGTTTTAACTGCCATACGTCTTTTTATTGTATGTATTCACTTCTTTCCCCCTAAGTACCCTTCAAGTTTTCCATAATCATAAATAAAACAGTGGAACAACGGCCTTGAATGGCCTAACAATAACAGAGAAGAGTCTCTGATGCAGAGCTGAAGGCCAGAACTGGGTTTTGTATACATTAAAGGCCTTTGGGGACACTTTCTGGTATGTTTTTGCAGCAAGCTGTGGTACTTGAAGCTGTTGCTGTTGAATAAATTATTATTTATTTCAAGAAGCAATAAGGAATACCAAATAGTATCAAAAGGGGGTAGGGAAGGGAAGGGGTGACACAGAAATACATATTTAAAAAATGGAAGCAAAGCTGTTCAGCTAAAAGGACTTTTTCAGATTTGAGCCTAGTTAGAACCTCAAGGTTAGGATAACTTCTTATTTTCCACTGTTTTTGCTCTTGCATAGGCTTCTCCATTTCCTGATTCTGGCAAGGGCTGGAAGCAGAAGGGCACGCTGGAAACTAAAATAGGCTAAACTGAGCTTTTAAGCACATTTGCTCAGGGAGTGTGGGGTGCACAGCTGTGCTGTCAGACTGCCCGGAGCCCATGGCCAAGTGCGGCAGATGGGAGCGGGCACCATTACGGGAGGCAGAAGAGGAAGGAGAAGCCAGCACACTCCTCAGCGCACCCTCCCTGGTGTTCCTCCAGGGCACAGCCACCGCAGGAGCCCTGCAGGGCCAGTGCCTGTAGCACACTGAGCAGAGCCAGCTCAGCTTCCCTTGCCTCTTCCAGTTCAATGAACATCAGCTCCACCGGGCTCTGCCAGGGCCCAGGCTACTCTTCCATGCCCTCTCAGGTTGAGGTGGCAGAGCTGTTCTGTGAGGTTTCCTTTGCACAATGGCTTCCGTTCTGCTTTCTCATAACCCTTTAGTTTTTCTTTGGGCATTACAAAATTCCTTTATTTTAACAGAAAAGGTTTTGTCCAGGTTTGGCCTGGGGTGGAGCGGTGCCAACCAGGGAGACAGGCTGATGCATACACCTGTTGCCGTGGCAACCAGGGTCAGCTGACTCCTGTGTTTCCTAAACTCATAAAGCTCTTTATTTCTCTTCTTCCTCTCCTTGGAGCAAGAGATGGGGGAGAGCGTCTGTCATCTTCTCAGTGGCCAGTCTGGCCCAAACCATGACAATAGCGTGGTTTTATCTCTCTATTAGGTGGTTTTTTGAAAAATAAAAGCACCGTCTCTGCATTGTGGCCTTCTACCTGCCTTCTGAGGTTGGGTAGGTCAGCATGAAGGTGGTTACTCTGTCAAGGCTAAGGTGTTTGAATATGTAACTTTTTTTTTTTTTGTTTTGACATGTGCATGACAGATACTCAGCTGATTTAATGGCAAAAGTTGAAGCATATTTTGTGAATAAATGTCTGTCACTTTGGTCAAATTTAAACACAAACCCTTTACTGGGATGGTGGAAAGCATGGTTATTGGGGATCACAAATAGTGCCCTGACTTTGCTAAGGGGGAAAAAAACTTGTTCTCAGAGTCTGAAAAATGTAATGGTCAGGATACACTCTTCCCATTCCTCCGGCTTCTTCAAAAATAAACTGGGGAAGGAGGGAGAGGTAGGATCCCCTCCACACAGATGGCATTCTAGCAGTACTGTAATCTCCCAGGCTGTACTGCAGTCTTGGCAGTGGTTAACCTCTGGGCACTGCAACCTTGCTGCACTAGGAGAGTGCTTGAAGGGGAATACAGCTAAGGATAGAGTGAGTCATGCTCATCCCTGTGGAAAATAAGGCAATCAAGTCAGGGACAGACTTAAGCCTCCTGAAAAGAAATACAGAAGTGCTCAATGCAAAGTCATGTCCCCATTCCCCCTCCATACCTGTTGGCTGGCGGGATCTTGCCTCTTTCAGGTAGTAGAGGGCCTTGTTGAAGTCACCCAGGTGGTAAAACGCCACTCCTGATCGATAGAGTGCCTTGAAGTTCTCGCCCTCTTTCTGAAGCACTTTGAGGCAGTACTCCTTGACTCGCTCATAATTCACCAGCTCAGCCTGGAGCAGGCAGGCTGCAGGGGATGGGAGGGAGACAGACAGACAGAGGAGAACATTAGTGCCATATTTCTCCCTGCTCCTGCAATCTGCATGGGGGAAGAGAGCAGCTTAGGTGAGGGAAATGACTCAGACCTGTGATTCACAGAGGGCGCAGTCATACAGATTGTTTGCCAACCCTGATTGTTCACAATTTAAATACCAATGCTTCTATTTTTGGTATTGTGAAGTGGAGGGATTGTGCTTGGTCTGGTTAGATTTTTATTACTATATATTATTTGTAGACTTACAAATAATATATAGTTGTCTTTTATCCAGGCTGTCCTATATGGAGTTTTTCTATAGGAGACAACAAGAAAATGTGCTGCTAGCAAACCAGAAACACCTGGAGCTGTGGCACAGGGAACAAATGTGCTAGGCTGTGTGCTGTCTATGAAGCACTGCAACACAAATTCATCCTGAGAGGTCAGTTCTGCTGACTTCCTGAAGGAAAATGTAAATACAGTGGTGAAATGGCATGCTGAGGACTCTGTGTGCTGAGGTACAATTGTTGCACAAATGTCAAGGAGCTGAAGAAAAATCCCCATTGTGAGTTTTCCACAACTAGGAATGAAATAAAGAGGAAAGAGGGAGATCCTTGAGCCGTGCTTTACAGCAGTCTTCGTGACTTACTGCAGTGCTTACTCTGATGGGCTAAACTTCATTAGGCATATTAAGAAAGGTCTGAGGAATGCTGGCAAGAATAATACATAGTTTTAGTCACAGTCTTTGGGGAAATGAAGAAAGTTGTGCTGTCCACAAGGCCATCTGGTGCTACGACCCAAGGCAACTTTGGGAATGACATGATTTAGGGAAGGAGGGCAGAATGCTGCTGCAAGGATCACTTCAGAGGCTTGCAATGTTAAGTGCCAGGGCATGAAGAGAAATTTCCCATGGCAGGTGGTGATACTCAGCATGTCTCTGGCAAGGAGGAGACTCACTGCTCCTGGAAATCCAAGTTGTCACACTTCAGGTGTCACCAATGAGTAGCTAGATTTCATTTTTTGCATGGTAACTGCAGCCTGAAGCTGAGAGGATATGGGGCTGTGTCAGGAGTATGTGCCCTGTCTGTAGCTCACTTGACGTTTCATGAGCAAGAGGTTGGCTAGATGACCACAAGAGGTTCCGTTCAACCTAAATTAGTCTGAGTCTATGATCAGACAGAACATATTCCTAACCCAAGTGCATATTTCAAGCTCAAATAGCTACCTGGAAACAATCATAAACAGGCTTTTATCTCTAGACCACTGATGGTACAGATGTGTTGAGAAAGGACTGCAGAACAATCACCCCCCACTGGTATTTTTGGTTGAGTGATGTAGAAATTACTTATGAGAGCTTTGTCCCATTTGCTTTAATGATGGAGTCTCAATATATTTTAACAGCTCCAGCCATTAAAGCGCACAGGTATTTCAAATGCATCTGGTTACTCCCTATTTGATTGCCAGTTTCCAAAAGCTTAGCAGTATTTCCTTATCTAGAATTTGTCCCTTCCTATTTGTCAAACATTGATTTTTCTCACTCTTTCAAATGGAGCTTGAAATGTCTGTGTTTTGTTTTCCTTTATTTTTTAAAGCTATTAAAAAGATGGCTGTGTAAATTTACTGTAGACTTCCCAGTCCTGGAAACAGGATTGCTTTGTTTATCTTCTGACCAGCAGTGGCAGTAGCTGCCAATCTGATCCAGCCTTTCATGTTCTATGAAACTGCCTTTCAGAGCCATTAGCTGGGGGGTTTGGTCTCTCTGTTCGTTTACTGTTCGGTACTTCTAGTTAGAGCCATTAAAAGGACTCTGTGAAAAATTACATGTCTATTCATGTATATTATTTCCATAATTTGGTTCCAGTACTTCCATATTGGACTTGCTTCATGGATTGGTTTGAAAGAAAAGGAAAAAGTTTCTCACGTCCTGCTAATTCATTAACCCAAATGGGCTTCCAGATATCCAGCTAAGTTCTTTTTGTGACTCATTCTAAAGCTTCCGCAGGGCATCCCCACTAGCCCTGTGCGTGGCAGAGAGAAGCCAGTACCACATGGCAAGCAGGAGAGACGCCTGTTTGTCTGAACAAAGCAAGCAGATGGATGTGCAGGAAACAGTTCTGCTGGAAGAGTTGGCCATTTGGAGAACCCGCATTGGAAGTGGCTGATGGAGATGAACCTGGAGGGAGTATCTCCCTTATAAATATTTAGAGGTGTGTGCTTTCTGTTCTTGGTGGACTGAAATGATCTTAATGGACTGTGATTCAATGCAAATATTGAGACTGTTAGTAATGCAGATTTCAGAAATGGAAGAGACATGGAATCCTTGTACTTCCTACCTAATTCAGTCAGGGGAGAATTGTTTTGAAAATGTGTTGCTTTCCTAAACAGACATCTCTGGCTGGGAGCATTTGTTTACCACATCAAACACCTCATCACCCTCCTTTTCAGTTCATAATAGGCCCCCAGTGAATCCTTCTGAGGAACAGAGCTCAGTCAAAGAGACCAAGAAGTTCATCCAGCTCCTCCTCATGCTTTCTTGAAAGTGAATGGGCTTCATCTTGCACAGCAGCATCTCTAGTAGCTCTTTGGTGATTAGAAGCCCTTTACTTGCAGATGCAAGACTACAGTCACCCGTTCCCTGTAGGTCTCACTGTCATTGTAATACAGCATCCAGTGGCTACATCTCTCTAGCTCAGCAGGTAAGGAGATCCACTTCCCTTCAGCCTGTGACTGTTATCCATCACACTTGGTTATCGTTCCCAATTTGGCAGCTGATTTATTGCATCAGCTTAAGTAGTAAGTAATTTCTAATTTTTAAAACTTTGTATGTCACATGGTGATGAAGAGTTCCTGCATGCTATAAAATAAGCCTGGCTGGAACTACTGGGAGAAAAGTGCTATGGGGAGGAGGAAAAGCTTAACGCTATTAACTCCAGTGGAGGGGGCTTTCCCATCACGCTTCCCAACTGATTGTTGATGTTTAATCAAGGAAATAAGAAGTTTGGCTGTTTTTAACTCCTAAGAGGAGTGTTAAGCCTATCTTTCCAAACTTTAATTTGTGAACTCAATCTATGCCAGCCAGCTCCACGAGTTGCAGTGATTTGAGAGGTGCAGTGCAGATCTGGTACCAGTAGGCGGCCTGGTCCAGCACAAGGTTAGGCAAAAAAAAAAAAAGATTAAAGCACCTGTAGAGTTGTAACTAAAATCCTGGCAGTTGAGGTTTTTTGATTCTACTTTTTTTGCACCCTGAATTAATTTTGAATTCCCGAGTGTCTTTCAGGAAGATATCTAGGCTTGACAAGTGCCAGTGAGAAAGGATCCATGAGAGCCCTTTTCTCCCATAGATTAATTACTTTCATTGTTTAAGAAATGTCCCTACATTTCCATACAGGTATTTTTTTTTAGCTGGAATTACTAGCCACTGTTGTAACTACTAGCCACACCTTTTCTACCCTGAAAAACTTGTGTCCCTTTGTTGGATTGGTACTCTGAGACTCTGATCAAGCCACTCCATCTTCTCTGCATATAAAAGTGCCTGTAGTCTCTTACTGAAAAAACAACAACATACCTTTTAGCTTTCCTCACTTGCATAGCTGTTCTCTGAGCTCTCAAAATTAAGTTCAACTGGAAGTGCTGTCAGTTAGCATGTTACCAGAGAAACCTTTTCTGTGTGCGTAACTGCAGGTTATGCAAATAGCTCAATTTGGCCTGAAATTTTGGCTTCTAATTTTGGCTGAGCTAAGAACTAAATCTGGAAGTCGGATGTATGGATTTAAACATGAAGAGTTTGAACAACAATATTGAGAGCCTTGCCTACCTGGCAATTTTCACCGAAGGGTAAATCTGCATGCCAGAACACTCCTCCGGACATGGTTTATACCAGTGGCTAAATTCCCACTGTAGGCAAGGCTCAAGACCTATCCATGTTACAGAACACTTAAGAAAGTGAGCCAAATTATTGTGCAAACAACACTAGCATAACCCTGCCTCATGGCATGTTCCTGGGCTCAGTATGTTGTTAGTCATAACAGGAATTCCATTTGATGTTGTTCTGGAAGAAGAAAATGCCCTCACCCTACAGGATTACCTTGGGTTGCAAGTTTGTATTTCACAAATGCCTGTCCTGTTTGCATTTTGCTATCATGCAGATAACCTGGTAGCACTGCCTATTTTTAAGGTTACCTTGTGCCTTCCACTGTAGGGAAAAGTCATCTGCTTATACCTTTGAATCAAGTCTTTTAAGTTTTTGGACTAAAATATTCCATGGCAATGTCTGCCTTTTATGTATGCTTTTGGAAACTGTCAGCCAAGACTGTTCAGGTACTTTTGAAAAACAGGCTAAGGAAACATATCTTATTTTTTCCCTTGTTAAAGATCCCTGGCGACTGTCTCTTCAGATTTGTCTCATGCCCTCTCATCATTTGGCTTTGCAAACTGAAATCTGGCAGATATCATTTGTGTCAAGCAGGTGCCTTCTGTTATCCCCAGGGTAACCTATAGCTGGCCAACTGATAACCTTCTGAAAAATAAAACCACTACAGTGCTGCATATAATAATCAGTAGAGATGCCACAGAATTTGGTACCTAAATCCACTGAACATTTGGTCCACCCTAGGCACCATCCAATCTTGGAAAAAGCATGGATTTGTAAACTTAGAGAGTAAGAAAATTCTCTTACTGGCTCACTGGTCACAGGAAGAGAGCAGAGCAGAAAACTAAGACAACTTAGTTTCTGCTGACAGGGAGACAGATGTTTTCAAGGGAAGGAGACCAGGGCTTGAAAACACACATGGATACGGAGGTACAGAACTGCTGGGGTGGTGGAAGGGCTGTATGAGTAAGGATTTGTGGTCTACTGAGGAGGCAAAGTCAGGGGGGACAAGTGGAGTTAAGAGTTTGGGACAAGGTGCTATTGATGTAGAGACACAGTGCAGCTAGCTTGGTGAGGAGGAGCGCTTACAGCAGTGAAATCCAAGCAGAGGAAACTAGTCTCCCTAGGTGTACTCAAAAGCAGCTCCTCAAACAGATCACTTAACTGCAACTACATTCCTACTCTGAATCATCTTTTTCTCTGCTGAGTATACTTGCCAAGGGATACTAACCTGCTGTGGTTAAAGCTAGCCCTTACAATATCCCCTGGAGAGCGGAGCAGGTGGCCCCTTCAAGAGCTGGTATTAAGTCATAATGGCTGAACCATTCTTGCACACCCCTGCACAAGGGTCTGAAATGAAATGACCTTTGCTTTCCACCCCTTAGACTGAAAATCTAGGGGCTATTGGATTTGCCTTCCAAAAAGGTACTGGTGCATTTGGCTCACTTTCACTGAGAAGTTTACTGCAAGGTGGGCAAGGCTATTGAGACTGTTCCAGACAGCCAGTGGTTTAAAGAAACCACCAGCCTGTATTGATTTGTTTGATTGTAAAGCAGAGAGAAGTAACTAAACCCATTACTGCTTAAACCTGAAGTGGATATTCCCTCTTTACTGAATTTATTCTTGATTCTACCACTCGAGTTTAACAGCCTGTGCAGATTATTATTCTTTATCAGTAACTGCTGGCTACTCCAACCACTACAAACTTCATGTGTATTTCACAAAGTGACGGTGTCATTCCCAGAAAAAAACACAATTAAACTCTGCAAAATACTTTGCTTTCTGATACGATCTCGCCTTGAGTATACTGGGGTACACTGAAAAATAGATGGCCAGCAGGTCATGCTCCTCCTATACTTCTGCCCTGGTGAGGCCACATCTTGGGTACTGTGTCCAGTTCTGGACTCTCCAGTTCAAGGACAGGGAACTACTGGAGAAGGTAGAGTGCAGGGCTACAAAGATGATCAAGGGAATGGAGTGCCTCTTTTATGCGGAAAGGTTGGCAGACCTGGGTCTGTTTATGCTGGAGGAGAGAATGCTGAGAGGGGTTTTCCCCAATACTTACGAATTTCTAAAGGCCAAGTGTCAAAAGTATGGGGCCAAGACTCTTTTCAGTGGTGTCTGGTAACAAACTGGACACAAGAAGTTATAACTGGACAGGAGGAAAAACTTCTTTATGGGGTTACAGACCACTGGAACAGGCTACCCCAAGAGGTTGTGGAATCTCCTTCTCTGGAAATACTCAAAACCTGCCTGGATATGATCCTGTGCTGTAGGGGAACCTGCTGTAGCAGGAAGGTTGGATTAATAATTAGTAAATTGGTAAATGCATGACAAAGTTATAAACAATACAGCCTGGCTATAAATATAGGGAAGTGACTCTCTAGAGAGATTTCAAGATTTCCAAGGAACCGCTTGGTATAGTCTGTTACCCAAAGGCATCCCTATGGGGAGGAAGAAAGGCTCAGCCTGTCGACTGGTCCCAAAAGTCAAAGGGAGTCTGTGATGGAGTCCTCCTTGATTTGTTCATGATGGTGTCTTCCCTGTTATCCTCCCTTTCTTGGACTATTTTTATACTATTTTTTACCTTCAAGGTGGAGTTTGGGTGACTCTGGTCATAAATACCTTTGTTATGATTAATGTAAAATTCTCTTGCCTTGCATTTAAAGGTATAGTTTACAAAAAATTCAGGGCACAGACTCAAGGAGGAGTGGTCACACCTTGGAGGCAGGTAGTCCTTGGGATGGAGGTGTGTTTTGATATTATAATGACCAAAGTTTGCACAAAGGAGAGAATTTTGTCAAAATTTGACAAACTGTTGACTCAGGGCAGCAATTATGCAGCTTATGCGTTCCACAGGACCACCTTGTGCTCACATCTGCTGTATTATCACAGAGCTTGGCCACAGAATCTCTACCCTACTCCATCCTCTGTGTTGCTTTGCAAGTAATATTGTTCAGGGGATCACAGATGGAGTGGTTTCCTTGCATACCAGCTGCAGCTATATTCCACCATAGAAACTTTTTTTTTATTTTATACTTTCCTTAATGTGTGAACAATGCGGTATTTTTAGTATTATTTCATTTTAGTAATTAGTAATTACTAATTAGTAATCTACTTGTCTCTTCCAGCCCCTACTATTCTGTGATTGTGTGACAGCAGCCAGCAGCTCACTCAAAACCCATTTAAATCACAGGAAGATGGTGCATATTCTTGCTCTGGTTACATTTTGTAAAACAAATTGTTGATGCTTTGATATAACGGCCTCAGGGTTTTATGCAGACATTTGATTAAGACCTTTATATATACCATTGTACAGGCTTTGTTCTTATCTATCTTTAAGACTCAAAATAATAGGGCAGACTAGGAGAGTCTCATACTTCTGTTATTTCAGAAGGCTTGGCATCCCTCATGGTGATGCTTTTTCTCAAACAAGAAAACATGATGGTAATCAGTTCTGGCTTGATTTAAGTGTTTGGGAAGAAAAAATATTTGGATATAACAAAACAGGAAAAAAAAAAAAGGAAAATGTCTTGGAATAGACAGTGATCTTCTAACCACACCACTAACGGGTGGATTGCTAATCTCTGTGTGCTACAGTCTGTGTAAATTGTGTTTACAGCAAGAACATGGTGCTTATGGTGTCCTCTGCAGGAATTAAAGGTGATACTATTACTATGTGACATTGAAAATTTCAGCCTTATGTTAGTAATTTAAATTGTAATTAACATCAAAAATTAACCAGGGAAAAGTCTTTCATAAGATGATGCTGAGAATGTAGAGGGTTGTCTGAGAATAAAAGTCACCTTGGACTTAAACTACTGTAATTTTAACATATTGTATAAAAAGCTCTGGACTACTGGAATGCTTTTACCCAAATTTCTCTGAAGCTGAAGTTATCCTGAGTGTGCAGACTGCATAGATTTCATGTGGATTGCACAGCCCAATTTTTAACCTATATTAAGCCCGTGTTAAATTTTCAATCTGGATGGGTACTAAAAGGAGCCATATAACATGTGGGAATGTAAGAAGCCTACACCAAGGTAACAGAGCAGAGGTGGTAAAGCTTCCATATCTGCACTGGGCTCCATGTGTACTGTGCCCTTTAAGAATGCAATCTGCATTCCTCAAAAGAAGGGTTTAGAGCATCCTTTTTGTCAGAAATACCACATGCAGTTTCACTGCAAGGCTAAGACACTAATTAGGATCCAGAGTTTCCAAACAATCTCTTCCATGAAATATTTTCTTTTTCTCTATAGTCCAAGCTTGCAAACAAAGAGGATTTTCTGGCTTCTCACCAATAAAAAGCTAATTATAGGCAGCTTGATAATGTCTGGCAATGATCTGATCAGCTGACTCCTAGTTCCCGGACAACCTTAATGGGATAAAAAGGGAGTATCAGAATGGCAGTATAACTTTCCAGCCAGTGGCTCTTGTTTATTCCCCTCCAGGTACCAAAAAGGCCTAAATATGCCCGTATGTTCCTGCTTGCAGGGAAATGTGTGGAAAATTAAAACCCAAACTGTATGACAGGTTGTCTCTCTCTGTGGGGAGGGATTAATGTTAAATGAGGTGTGGATCCACAAATGTTTGGAGGGCCCAAAGACAGCCACCTCTTCCAAGCTGCCTTCCCCTTCTTCCCACCCTGCCTTCCTCCCAGTTCATACAGCATGGTTTCCCTCAGTTCTTTGCTGCTCTTGCATCCTTCATACTTCTTCCAGAAGAAAGAGCCTGACTTCACAGTTCCAATTAGCTTTTGTAGGAGAGACAGACAGTTGTAGCAGACTGAAGTATGCGGATGCTTCCACCATCATGCATGTTAAGAGGCGTCTAGCTGTTCTCAAAGGAGCTGCTGAGCCTGTGTGTCAGGCTTTGGATGGCTGGCAGCCCACCCTAGGACTCTGCCTGTTGCCATCTCTTGGAGTGCACAGGGCTGGTAACAAGGAGATACGTAATGGCTAATGTGAGCTGTCAGACCAAATCAGTTTAACTTCAGTCCGTGACAGAGTGATCAATCTTGAAGACAGAGGAGAAACAGTGGATGTTACATATCTTGGCTTTACCCTAGTCAAACGATGAATTCTAGTGACATTTTCTTAAGCAATTTGAAGGAGAAGAGTCTAAACGAATAGACTTAACTCTGTTAACAAAGTGAAAGACAACACTAAGTAGGATTCTGCACCGATCTGTCCTAGGCCCCATGGTATTTTGTATTGTCAATACAGACCTAAATGGCAGACTGCCCCATCAGTTTGCAGATAACACCAAGATATGAGGAGCTGGCACATGTTGGAAGAACAGGGGTAGAATTCCAAAGGATCCCCACAAACTGGTGGTGTCCTGATAAAAACAGGATGTGGTTCGATGTGGGTGGGGGAAGGGTCTTGTAATTAGGGAGGAAAAACACCGTGCTGTGGAAGTACAGCAGGGGAACACTTGATTGCAGAGCAATTCTGATGAAAAAGATATGAGGAGTGAAGGGGATCACCAGCTAAAGCCAACAAGACTATACTGTTAATTATGAAAAAGTCCACCAGAAGGTATGAAAAGAAGCAGTGTGCAAGACATGTGAGAGTGTTGTGTCTCATTTTGGACACCAATGCTGAAAGAGAACATGGATGTAATCCACAGGAGGACCCTGACCATATGAAGTGGTCCAGTAAAGACAGAATATAAGCCATCACAAAGAATGTGAGAGAAGAGAGGCTGACAGTGTTCATATATGTAAAAATTAAAAAAGAACACCCCACTTGTAATGCAAAGAAGGGTATAATCAGGATACATTCCGTTCTACTTGTACTCGGGAAGTAAGAAGACGGTTTGCATTTCAGCTAGGAAGAGCTTCTTAGCAGTGGAGAGAGTGAAACACTGCAAGAGACTGCCTCGGGAAGTGGTGAGGGATCCTAGCTTTGGAAGAGTTTAAGAACTGCTTCAGCAAATGCTGCCTGGCATATGTCTTACCCTTGTTCCATCCATGGGTATGGATAGAAGACTCTTGAATTGCTGTTCAGCTCTGCAGTCTCATTATTGATTGTCCTGTTAACAGCATACAAATAGTCCTCAGTTCTCCTTGATGGCTGTCATTTAGTGCTAATTCCTATCAGAAGGTCCTGTTGGAGAATGCCAGAGCAGCATCCTAGCCGGACGCATGAGTTTGTAAGCACGTAAGTACGTGCAGGCAGGAATGATTTCTGCCTTTGCTGTGTGTTTGTGTTCCTCTATTTTAGACTTCTCTAATTTTCAAGAGCGTAGTTCTTTAGAAGTGTTTATTATTTCTAAATGATTCTTAAGCTACTTCAAGGCAAGTTTGTGGTGATGAATGTTTCTTTTTTGTCACAAATCCAGTGAAATAATACTGCAGGTTTCTTTCAAAGGAACGAGGCTTTGAAAATCAAGGTGTTTCAGCAAACTTTCATCTGTTCCTCATAGTTTGTGTTGAAGGAGTATTTTGACCTACAGGTTCCTGTAGTTACTGGTCCTTCAAATCAAAACCAGAGGCTTACTGAAAATTCTTAGCTTTGGTAATATTAAAGAAGTAATTAAAAACTAGATGCCAAGCTAGCAAGAGTTGTTTTCTGAAGCCAAAATCTGTCTCCAGCTGTTTACCAGCATGTCTTTATTCTACCAAAATAAAGAGCTTAAGGTGGAGATGGTCTTTGTTGCATCTTCTAATCTCCACGCCTTTGATTTTCTCAGCCAGGAGAGGTACGAAAAAAGTCCTAGCAAAGCACTGGTACAGCAAGGGTTTCAGTCAGCTTTTAACAACTAGAACATTCGATTCTGTAATATCCATAAATGCTAGCTCTTCCAGCAGCCACGTTAGAGAAGATGGAATTCCCTTCTGTTTGTTTTTGCCAAGGCTGTTGATCTGTAGTTGATCTGCCAGGTTAAATCCCTGGGAGGTTTCCTCCTCTCTGACTTTATATTTATCTAGTAATCTTTGACCTACCTTTATCTTTTAAAATCAGTACTTACCTAGTATAGTCTAGTTCAGTCAATATGACTTTAGATATGTTTGGCCTTCAGATCTACTGTTCCAGTTGCTATTTATTCCACCGCCCCTTTGTTGCTGTTTGCTTTTGTTCACCTTGTGTTGCTTTACTCTCATTGTGGCATCTTCTCCACATTGAACCCTTTCCTCCTCTGACCTCCTGTTGTTATTGACACCCACTGGAGGAATCTGGTCTCTTGAGTTGTTTTCACAAGGGAAAAGTACATAGAATTTTATCAGAGATCAGCAACATCAGATGGTGACAGCCATCTGGTTGGTAAGTGCCGGAGTTCGACAGCAGCCCAACTGCAACAAGTACTATCAAATATTTTATTCTTACCTGAGTATACCACACGGTGGAATAAAGGTCTTAATGGAATGACAGTGGTTTTTTTAAAACCCATCTGAGACAAGGAGGGGATTCCTGTAAGTAGGGAGATGCTTTGGTGGAAGTGATGGATTTCAAGCTGCCTTTTCTACTGAAGAGTAAAGCATCCTTTACTCACGCAGTTGACAGCAGTACTGTGAAATGCAGCTGGAACAACTTGAAGGCTCTCGAAGTTACTGACAGTTGTGCATACCATGATTGCCTCAAGCCTGTCTTACTGCAGCATGTTAAATTCAGGATGAAAGCTCATGCTTTATTCTGTATGTACCACAAACAGGGCTGGATGATGTAGCTGTGTAACATCTGGGTGCTGTGCCCTGTGGTGGCTCACAGTTTACCTCCCAGGACATGTGAAAGAGCTGACAATTGTAGAGTCCACTAAGAGGTGGAGAGCACAGTGCCTCTGGGGCCACCTCCCTGTGTATTCATGCTATGTATAATTGATAGGCACTGAAATGTTTTTGGCTTTTCCTTGAACTCTTCCTAGCTGAAAAAACTCATCTGGCAAGATGGAGAGGTCAAACGGGGAAGAACATTTCCTTCATTAAAATAATAACCCATGCACGTGTTTTATCCAGGTCCAGTGTAGCCCAAAGCCCTTTCCATTTCAATGATGCTTTGAAACTGAGAGAAACTTTTATGGCCTCTAAGGGGAGGGGTGGAGAGGAGAACAACTAACAGAATCAAAGAGGCAGAGGGTGCCTAAGTCAACTGTTTTCTAACTAATTGCAGAGGGGCAGATATAAAACAAACCTCTTGAAACCTTGTGTACCTTTAAAATGTACTAAAACTTACACAGAAGAGTGGTTTCTGAGCAACAGAGCCAACTAACCCTGGCTGTGTCAGGCTGTGTCACCTGGCTGTGCTTTGACAGATGATGTAAAGTAAGCTTAAGTGTTACCCTTTTGTGTAGTTTGGCTTCTAGTGTACTTGCCTCTTCCCTGCTCTCTGTTTATACCATACAAACTTAGTACCATTGAGAAATGTGTTCCTACATCAAATCTACCTGGACAATAGGTTTGAAAGTTAAGAGAGGACTGACAGCCACGCCACAGAAAACATACTTGATTATGACTCATTTCCTTTGGAAATCAGGCTGAAAACAAATAACTGAAGACCAGAGGATATTATTTGCTTCAGGAAGTTGGGGTTTGAACTATGTACGAGCATATAAACCAGCCCTCTAATAAGATGTCTTCTCTTTAATAGCTGTGGTAAAGGGCTTCAGGTAAAGATCTCAGATCGTTCCCAAACCCTTCATAAACTACGTGTGTGCAATGCATTGGTGACAACTGAGGAACAAGGCAGGAGATTGTGTCTGATTTGGAGCACATGGAAATTAACTTCCACTCCAAGCAGGGAGCTTGTCTTCAGGCACCAGAAACACCCCAATCATTGTACTGGATCAGGCCAGTAATAGAGTTTTCTGTCTTGACTGTGCCTTTTCAGTTAAGTTAGGGAAGATGAAGATACAGTATAAGAATTATGTGCTAGCTAAAGAAGCTGAAATGGGTTCTGCTGATGAGCATATTGGTCTGTAAATAGCAATCACTAGTAGAACGTGTCAGGAATTAATTTCAGAATTGAGCAGCTTTTTCAGTGTTTTTGTTTTTTTTTATACAAAACACATGATGTCAAAGTGCTGTACTGACAGTGTGAGGTTGGAAGGTGCTGTTAAAAGGGATGAGGATGACAACGTCACATAAAAAGAACTACATGACCTGGTAGACAGCAGTAAACTTGTTTGGGATGGAAGTCAATAATACAAAATTTAAGATCATGTTCTTTGAGACTAATAAGAATTTCTGGTAGAATCTGTGAGCTCAGGAGATGGAAACAACCAAAGAGGAAAAGGATGTGAATATGCTAGCTGATCACAGGATAACTGAGTCATTTGTGTGACATGGCTGTGGACAGGAAAATGAAAATCGCAGTGGAGTTTATTCATAAATCCAAACCAGTTAACTGTGATTCTCAAGCATGAAAATGTAATATTTGCTTCACGGTTTTTATCCTATCTAATACAGCACTGAATGTTCTGATTAGTTATGTGTCTAAGCCTTCTTTTCTAACCTTATTAGGTTCTTCAACTCCATGATACCTTCTGGCACACTATTCCAAGCTAATCAGCCTTGGGTTTTAAAAATTATTTTGTATTAATCTATTAATTTAATTTACCCCTACCTCATGAGCAAAGCTCCTGAGCTACCTCAGTTTGTGCTCCATCACAGCAGTTAGAGGTTGTATAAAAGAAAACGGATACATTTTGTACTTCCATATAGGTGAGGATCTTACGCTGTTCTGGTTTCCTTGCAACTTGAACGCACTACTGTGTCTTAAGCTATTTAAGAGGATAGTAATCTGGGACTTGAATTATTCTAGTATTAAAACAAAATATGGTAACTGAAGGAATTTAGGCTTAGCTTTGCACCACACTGTTTGATGAGTGAATCATTGATACAGGCATGGGACAGAGATTCTGATTTGATTTTATTTGAAGGACTAGGCAAGAAAAAAGGTGTCTTTGCAGAGCTATGGCTAGGGCTAACTTATGATGGTTTTTCTGGAGCATCATAATAGACTACCTGCCTCATCATTCTGCTTCTGCAAAATGAGCTGGGTGGGGGGATGACCTCCGCAGGCAGTTCCTGTTCGGTACAGGCTACAGCCATTCCATGGAGCCAATTTATTCTCTGGAAGAGTGGATGAAACATGAAGCTTTCTGCCCTCTTCCTCTCTGGGGGCAGGAGCGGAGCAGAGCAATGTGAATTCTCACAGCTTCTTCCCTGCAGTTAGTTCAAAGAGCATTTTTTGTATCATAAGATATCAGGGTGAATTTGTGGATTAGATGGTGACTGTAGGGGTAGCACAGCACACCGGAGGTAGGTGTTTGTTAGTCACATCAGCCCAGGAATAGCCAAAGGAAGCACTAAAGATCTGACATACATTTTCAAGCCCCAGACACTTCCTCTGCTTTTAATTAGCTTCCAGGAGTAAATTTCCTCTCCCACACACTACAGTGGGGAATGTGCAGGACAAAGATACCCCACTGCTTGTTTTGTATTCTCCCCTCCATCTGCTTCAGATAGCAATAAACAGCTCTGCTGCCTGGAGTCATGAGCTAAGTATTTCAAGTTGGAAAAGAACTAAGCTAAGCAGCATCTGACTTGCCTGATCTGAAATCAGTCTTTGCATGTTAGGCTAAGCTCTACAGTCACGACAGATGGGTAGCAAATTTCCACCACTGCCTGATTAGGTTCTACCAAGAGAGCTCTGAAACCTCTTGCTTTACAGAATAAGGTGACTTAAAGAAAGGCAGATACCTCACTTGAGTTTTCTCAGGTAGGAAGTGAGCTGTTTAGATGTCCCTGATGTGGCCAGGCCAGAGTAACACCAGAGGCATGAAAACTGACAGTTGTAATCAGAGCATCACGGGAGCTTCGGAATAAAAATTTGAGGAACACGAGTTTGGTGGCTTTTTGCTGGCTGACCCAGCTGCTCCTTTCCAGCAGCTCCCAGGCAACGAGATCGACGGCTAGATTAGCAGTTTTGCTGCCTGCCACTCTGATATGAAAGAAGTTGCTGCTGCCACCGATGCAGAACAATCTACATGACAGCCCCCTAAACCAGACCAAGTAAATGCAGTGGGCAGTGTTCCTACTAAAGAAAGAAGTGGGGAATACTGAGCAGTGGCTAGAAAGGTATTTGCTGTAGTAGGACTGGGATTTGACTTGTCAAATGTGGATATACTGGAGAAGGAAAAATGCTGTAGCCTTGCAACCAGTGATCAATGTCCTGCATCCTGAAAGGCTTATGCAGCAACCTAAGGATGGTTGTTCTCTCCACATGGGGACAGAGTTGCAGTTACTGTCTTGTTGATGGTACATATGAGTGAATAGAACTGAGATAAGGTCAGGAAGCTTGGGATACACGACTTGTCAAGAAATTCTGGGTGCTTTGGCAAACAGATCCACAACTGCTAGAGTTGGAAATGGCATGAAACTGCTTTTTACCCCGACTCCTGTTGAAAGGCTGTTGCAGAACCATTCTGGGGTCGTGATTTACACAACTTCGAGCTTTAAAGATGAGGACATGCTGATCATGATCATGGCTACACAGGACTAGCATGCATTAAAATTCACGACCCCGATCAGAAGAGTTGCTGATCTATAATGGTGAATGACAAAGGGTGAGAAGATATGGCATATAGTCTCAAGCTTGTGTAATACATGCTGTTGTGGAGAGGTGCTCCCCCTTGTATACATAAATAGGTAACCAGCACCAAATGACTGACTTCCTACAGGCGTTACCACAGAGATGGTCCTTGAGGAGAGCCAGGAAGGGAAAGAAGGTCCAGCCTGAACTAATATACCACAGGCAAAATCGGCTCAAAGGGATCAGGTGCACCAAGGTGCTGTGGGGCAGAGTATGGAAACTAAAGGGGATGACAGACCTCACCAGTAGACCAGAGATGGGGGAAGTGTGGAAAGGGAAACAGCTTTGTCTGTGAGGTCAGAAAGCCTGACGTGGCTGCGCTGCAACTAGGAGAGTGAGCAGAGAAATTCAGAGTGGGAAAGGCATGGACCGCATAAGCAGCCCCGAGTCCTGAGCTGAGAAATGTGATGGGAGAACTGGGTACACAGGACAAAGCCAAGGAGAAGCAGATGGTGCTATCCTGCCCATGAGCCTCAGGGGGATGGCACGTCAAGAGTTTTGGAGACTGGGGAGAATGGAGTGGATTTTGAAGTAAAGATCATGACATTAGCTGTTGCCTATGGATAGTAACAGATGAGCTCTGGCACATCAAGCGATGATGGCCAAAGATCATTGCTCCCAGCTGTCGCTTCTGCCATGGGTTATCACAAACAGAAAACATAACTGTACCTAATTCAGTTTCATGAATTGTCTTAATATTGTTTCTAGCAGTGTCCTAAACTCCAAATAGGTGGTATACTGAGACAGATTGCTCCAGCCCCACCTTCAATGGGTGCCAGTGCTTTGGCAAGCATATAACACAGGGTAAGCTACAGTGTCCTACTGCCATCTCCCAGCCTTCCCCAAGTCAAGTGTGCCCCAGCAGAAGCTACCCTCAGCAATTCCCAATTTCAGCAAAGCTTCCAGAAACTGCACTGACTCTACAACCTTTGTTAAAGAGAACAAAATAATAACACTCCACACCACCACAAGATTTACCTGCATTCATCGATCAATGTCCTGAGCTTACTGTCTCCTATCCAAGATGCAGCACAGGAACAAATAAAGATTCCTGAGCAGCCATTAGTAACAACTTTCTAGCTAATGATATTTATTATTGACTATTTTTCAAAGCATTTTTAACCCTCAGTATTAGTCACCGGTATGGTTGCCTGAGTAAGCTGAAAACAAGATTAATAAACAGTTGTCTTCCTTCTATAACAGTTTTTCATTCATGAAATAAGAAAACAAAGAAGAAAGTAAATAGCCAGTAAATTTTCACAGAATTTCTTTCATACTTTCTCCCTTTCTCCATTTTGATTCCTCAGTCTCATAGACCTTTATATGTTATTTTCTGTGAGATAGCACAATGTCAAGTACTGATGGAAACCTGTGGAGATGTAAGAGGCTGTGACTCATTGCAGGACTTCTGCTGGAGGAAACTCTGGGACAGCATTTCAGAAGAGGACAGAGTAAAGCTGGCAGGACATGCTACTACAGAACTCTCAGAAAGCACGTCAGTGTTCCCAAGGCAGAGAAGAACCAGTATTCTTTAGGTAAACAAATTAACTATCACTCTGCTTTTGAGGAATTTTTCTGATTGTTGACATCTCCTGCTCCATCTCCCACAGTTGAGCTGTAGCTAGACTTGGATGACTCTGAGCTCACCAAGACTGCAGCTCCTTGGGGCAGCCTGGCAAGGGGCTCTATACCTGCCTAATAATGTTTCTTTCAGTCAAATGGTGACGAGGTCATCTGGACAGGCTTCTCCTCATGCAAAGGGAAATAAACATGTGATAGACGTCTTCTCAAAAAAACCCCCACTCTACTAGAACCTGAAGTTTTGAAAAGAATAGTGACATATGTAGAGGAAAATGCATCTCCTGCCTCAGCAAGAGATGCTGTCAGACATGTATCACTCAAACCAAGTTTGGAGGCAGCTTGCCATCCTTTTTCCATCCTGCCTCCCCCAGCATCTGGATGTGTTTCCATCCCATCCTCATAATGCACAAGAAACTCCTGCCTGAACAGGGAGAATTTTGTCCCCACAAATTAAAAGGAAATAGATAAATACAGAGTCTTTCTAAATAGTAATTAATGACAATGGTTTCAAATCCCAATTCTTTCTTAAATACATGTCAGCATTTGGGCCTATCGCTGGAAAAAAACCCACCATAGTCATCTGTGTTTATTCTCTCCTGCAATTGCACCTACCTGTAAAACAAGATACTCCCATGTGCTCTGACTGGGTAGACGTATCTAAATCAAGAGTGTTGGCAAAATCCCACCTCAGTCAGTGAAAGTGCAGACCACATCCTGCTCTGTTTGCTGCTGTCTCTCTTTCCCATTGCGTGGCATCCTTACAGAGGGTGGTTTTTGTTGATGCAGCACATAAAAAAAGCTTTGCATCAAGCAACAATCCAAGACTGCTTTAACACCCACAGCACCATGTGTCCTGGTAGAGTCTGTACTTGTTAACGACTATATACTGGGATGGGATTTTAGCAGAGGCTCCTTGTGAGGAGTCATAGTGGGTGGTCAGTGGAGACAAGTTTTACCAGCGTTTCTCACGTTTAGTTATATTTTTACTTGGATTAAGTATTATAACTATTTTTACTTGGACTTCTCAGTGGGGCTACTTGCTGATGTCTGTGCAACTGGTGATGGTTGGGAGTAACACCCACAGCCCTGTCTGGAGCCTGAGGGTCCTGGGAGGTTCCTACACCTGGGAGGGTCCTGGGAGGTTCCAGTCTCATGTTTTCCGGGACTGTCACTATGACTTTCACGTAGTCATGAATGGTATTAGTGCACATTTCTACCACTGCAGAAGGCCAAGCCTCAACATCCAGGCTGAGATACATCTTGGATGGCTACGTTTTGTAACACTCTGTGTAGGTATGTGTGTCCTCCTGGTAAGAGTCCCGTACTAAACTAAACATACTTGAACAGGTATATAAATGCATTATACTTTATTTACATTCATGTAATGAATGCGCTCCCAAGAGGTCATAAATGTAGATGGATAAACTTGGAAGTCTGAAGAATGAAAAGACTTGGTGAAGAAAATATGAATGGTTAGCACAGAGAGGGAGGACTAGAAATCCAGATCCCCCAGTGCCATTCCTCATCCTCAGTTCTCTTTCTGGTTCCATTTTTCCTGCCAGGATTAGCTGTAGCATTTCTGCGTGCTTAGGGAAACCAGTAAAGGTTTGCTTATCGCACTGCAACATTCCCTCACCAGAACAGCTTAAAACTATGCTTACCCTAAGCATTTTGCTGCTTTGGAACAACTAGGACTTGTTTCTCTCTGCAGAGCAGACAGACCTTTTGACCCTGTAAACTTCGAGGCAGTAATGCTGGGATACAATGATTGTTGCATTTAACGAGACTAATGGCTGCATTTGTAGTAGGTAAATGGTCCCTACCTGCATGCAGTATATTAAGCATTTAACCTTCTTCTATGTCAAAGATGCTTTAGGAGTGCAAAGGAGACCAAGACTTGAGGGATAACTGGCCAGTTTGCTCTTCCGCAGGCATTTTTCATACATTCATCTTTTTTTAAAAGAATGCAAACCACTGACTTGAGGGGAACTCAGTTGAATGCATCATCAGGATGAGATTGTGGTCCCTGTTCTTTATTTTTCAATAGGGCTGAGAGAGGCAAAAAGAGGTCAAGTGACTTCCTCAAGGTCAGAGACGGTCAGTGAGTCATAAAGGAAGGACTGTTTGCCTTACAGCCCAGCATTTGTTCCCAGCTCTCTGCTGTTGGTAGGCTTTTTCTTTGCCTACCCCAGCAATTTCTGGGAGCCTTCACCATGCTGCTGCTCTTGCATCTGGTGACATTTATCAAAAAGACTTGTGGTAAAAGGAAAGGGTATTGGCAGGTCTGTGTGAGAACTGGATTTGGCATGTGTGAGGGGAAGCCCCTTTAAGGCAAAACTTCTGGAGCTAAAACTGAAGCCCAGCTAGTAGCTTAGTGAAAGAAACACAAGCAGGACCCCCAATGGCAAGTGGTGAAAATCCTAGGCCGATTTAAAATACACAAAGAAGCCCACAAGAATTTAAAACCCAGCAGATTTGGGACGTTTTGAAAGAGTCTAAATAGTTTAGCTTGTGGGAGTGCCACACAGCTCCACAACAGGGAACTTTAGAAAACACACCAAATATTGTGGGGCTCTGATCAAACACAAGAGCTGGCCACTGCACCTCGCAGTATGAGAATTGCCTGTCGAAGGTGCTCTACAGAACAGGTGGAGCTAAACAAGCATCTGTGTGCATGTTTGTGCCTAAATTTCCATTCTGCAAGGCAACACAGGCACTGACAACTGTTTAGTGTTTGCCCACATATTCTTACTCATGTAATCAGCCAGATTAAAAAAAAACCTAACCAACCCCAGCCTTCACCCATGAGATTGCCCCAGATCCCCTTTGGGTGTATATTTCTCACCTGCTTGTTTGGCTAAGTGAATATTTATCTATGGCCAGTGCTCTCTTCTGACTGGTATGCTGCAGCTAAAGAAGTGGTTGTGTGTGCCTGCATCTATATTTGTGATGCACAGCTTCTCTGACAGGTGGATGTCTGGTGGCCACATGAAAAATGACAGTGCAAAAGCAAGGTGGGCTTCTTAAATGCTAAGCTTAGAGAGTAAGCGGAGGCGCTAAAAGAAGTTGGTAATAAGGACACTCATCTGACAGCTGCTAATGCTACCGGGTATACATCAGAGCTAAGTGAAAAACTGCCTTCTCTAGAATTAAGATGTACTGCTGTTATGCTTTCTGCACTATGCAGTTTTATTTATCTTAAAAACAGCTCCAGGCACCCATTCAGTGTTCAGAATCAAAACTCCCTGCATCTCCTCTCCTCCCTGTGTTGAATAACACTGATTTCAACTCCAACAGCCTGTGCTGGTGCCTCTGCTAGAGCCAACTACGTAAAGAAACCGGTGGTTTATGCTGTACCACATTTAGAAAATAAAGTCCTGCTGCTATGCCCCTTGAAGTTGCTATTAGAAAGGTATACTAATTATTATGACAGTTCTGGAGAAAGTCCCTCCCCTGTTTTCCCGTCAGACATTAATTCACAAATCCTCCTGCTAGAATGGCAGCCCTGGGACTGGGCTAGTAGTAGCAACACTGCAATTCCAGTGTAACAGCACACTCCCTTCTCCATCGTATGCAGGGCATTTCTTTAAAATTGCCTGCAGACAGCCCAGCAGAGACACACGAAGCTACGCATTTCTGAGACAAATGCTGCTCTGTGCATGCCATCTACCAAAACCATGTGACAACCGGCTGTGCAAAACGACATCTTGACCTGCTGTGAGGTTATCCCAGGAAAAGCACTGCTTGCAACTCCAGGGTTAATTATACCCATCTCCTCCTGTGTTCACACTGGTTAAATTTAGGAAAAAATCTGTTCAAATCTAGGTTAAAGATGGAGCACATGTCTCACACTGGTTGCTCCTGCTGACAAGATCAAGTGCAACCAACAGTGAAAAAAATTCCCTGCAAAACCCCAAAAAAGTAAATGAGCTGGACAATGACCATTAGGCAGGACACCTCTGTCAGCAGGAGTGGACACATTTCTAGCAAGTAGAACCTGGCAGAAAGTGCCACAGGAACAAACCCCATCCCTCCCTCCTACTTCATTTACCTTCTGCCTACCACGTCCAATCTGTATCTAGCAGAGATATTTCCTGAGTATTTGTTCAAGCCCAGGGACACACCAAGCTATACTGTCCAGATTAATAGAGGCTCTTGGTCTAACCCTGCCAATCTCAATGATCCTTGCCAAACACAATGGATTTTAATAAACCTGTGAACAGAAATTTGGAGAGAGGCAAAATTATAGCTGTGCAATTACGGTATCACTCTGGAATCTAACCTGCCTCTCCCTCCATGCGATTTCAACAGGCTTTTGAAGGAAGAGTATTTGAAAACATGATTAAAGGGGGCTAAATTGTGATCCCCATTACATCCCCAAAGGCATATCAAGCATGAAGATTGGCATGGATTTAAGACAGGACAAGATTCTGGCTTGGTGTTTCACACCCGTTTGCTTTCTTCTGCGTCTCTTGTAGCACTAGATGACAGGAAACAAAGCTAACCAACTCTGTCTGGAAAGCCAAAAGCCAGGCGATGGTGACAGCTGACCCACTAAGGTCCTGATTTTCGCCATTTTCCCCCCAAGAATGTAAAGGGTGACTCTTTATCTTTCTGGAAAACAGCAGAGCTTTATTAATCTTGTTGTTTTGTGCACCTTGTTCAGATTATGAACACTCACTTTCCTGTATGTACCTAGGCAATAGTTTTGAATTTAGAGAGGCTTTCAGGAAAGGAAAAAATCCATGCACTGCTAGGGACCAAAAATAACCTCCGATCCTGCAGTTCTCGCTTGGGTAAAGCTCCTTGAAGTCAAGTTCTGCTTGACTGTTCTGCTTCTGTAAAGACTTCAGAATCGACTACCAAGTAGTTAAACCCCCCCCTCCCCTCCATATTCCTGCAGCACTTCCAAAGGGATGGCAGGGAGCAAAGGCAGTGAGCGACGATCAAATGTCGACTGACCACAGTGGTGACAGGCAGCTAGAGAAAAACCAGTACTATATTTGCTTTCAACTTTGATTGCTAAGAGGCCAGAAAGCTCTTTTTATATCTAGTACTATTCGGAGCGATTGCAGCAGCGCCCAAATCCTTCCCCTCCCTTCCATCAAGTGTGGTGGAAGGAGTCTCTCTCTCTCTGTAATGCTGGTAATTACAAGGCAGCAGAGCGGGAGCTGCGGTGAGGGACCGAAGGGCACCTGGGGCTGCGGGAGGAGGCAGCAGGCAGCCCTGGCCAGCTCCAGCCACAATGCCCCGAAGTCTGAGCATCCCCGAACGCGCCGCTGCCTTCTCACCTGGCTCCGGGGGAAGGGGACACCGGGACCAGCCCGCGGCGGCTGAATCAGCCCCGGGGAAGAGCCCGGGGGCCGCGGCCGGGCCCTGCGCCCCCTCCCCAGCGCTACCCGAGCACCGAGCCGCGCACCGGCAGCGCCTCTGTGCCAAACGTGGGGGGAAGAGACGTGAAAAATGGATGACAGCGGAAGGAAAGGGGATGAAACGGGCGAGAGCAGCGCTGTGCTGCGGCGGGGAAGGGAGGTGTGCGCGGCCAGGGTGACGGTGGTGGGTGATGGGGGGTACCCCGCTGACCTGCCAGGCTGTTGTAGCAGTCG
>VXBW01007744.1:1058520-1076746 GCA_013400375.1 Thinocorus orbignyianus | reverse complement strand
TCCGCTCTTCGCTCCCCAAAACGGACATCCCCACAGACCCCCTCCACACCCGGTAGCGGAGCCCCTTCCCCTCCCTGCGCCTTCCCCTCCTGCACCTGAGGCTTTTGCATCCCTGTCCGCAATCTGGGATCCTATCTCCCTCTCCTCCTTACCCCCATTTCCCTTCTCCATTGCCTCTCCCAAATCCCACCAGTGGCCACCCATCACCTACACCTGCCCATGGACCCCTCAAGGGTGTTGTGGTCTCTGAACTCCACCTCACTGGGCAAACAAGCACCAGGGGAACAAGCCTGTGGTGTCCTCTGCATCAGGACCGCCAAAGCGAAGGCCTGGCATCTGCCCTGGCACCAGCCACAGGAGGACTTCGACTTTCCCCAGTCAGGTTGTCCCAGGTGTTGCTGAAAAATGGGTTGATGCTCACTGATGCCTGGAACATTGCCTGGTTTGGGGGTATCTAACGCTGGGGAGTGGCTCTTCCCTTGCAGACAAACAGCAGAAGAATTGCTGTCAGCACCAGACTTCGCTTCGTTAGGCCAGGCACCATGCCTGCATTGTGTATTGAGAGCAGTTTGATGTATTTTTGGTGCATTGTTGTGCCAAGATACTTTGTAGGTTGTACCTCATGCTTAAAAATGGGATGAAATACATAGTGATGGATGAAAACATAATGAGATTATTTTTTTTTTCTCGATAATATTTTGGGAGGCATCTTTTCATTACCCATGTAACTTATGTAGTAAAACTGCCACTGTGGTACAAGATGTTCAAGCTTCCCTCTGCAACCAGGAGGACATTTTTAAATGGAGACTTGAGTTTGTCTTTGAGGTGTGTCCAGCCCAGTGTGTTGGCATGTGGTGGTGCAGTGCTGGGCAAACTGGGATAAGTGTGCAGTGCAGCTCCATCTAAAGGTATTCATGCAGGTCTGGAAGTGGTGCCTGGATAATTCCTTTTTAGCAGGGCTAATAAGTTGGGCTTTACGCATGGGTAATATGAGTCTGCTGCTGCCGGGTTTCTGGACCTTGCCGAGGTTGTGGTCACAGTGTGGCGCAGACGTACATCTACACACTTGAATTCAAGAACCAGAGCCTCAAGGAGAAGCAAGTAGCATCATACTTGTGACAAAAGCATAATTTTGAAAATACTTGTGTGAGAGAAATTAGAGCTAAGACATTCAGCAATGATTACATGATTTCAAGTGCTTTGATTTCCAGGTGCCCTACTAGACACATCTTCATAAAATCTTACTTTATGAAAAGGGATGCTCAGCATTTTCAGGTACTTCAAGCCAAGAATAAGATAATTTACTTACAAATCTTGCTCAAAGCATGTATGATCTAGAATCCAGGAAATCCTAGGGGGCGGGTGTGGTGGTGGTGGGTATTAGTCACAGTAGCTGGAGTGGAATTGATGCATGGAACCTAAAAATTAAGGAAGAAAAATTCCTGCTGGGTCATTTTTTAATCTGTCTACTACTCATATTGCACAAAGTAAGTTTAAGTAACTTTGGAGGTTTTGTTGTACCATTATTGATTGCTGTTCAGGAGAATTCACAATGACAATGTATGTCTCCTGTACTGGAACGCTGACTTTGCCAGAGGAAAGGAGATTGCCACAGAGGTTTAATTCCTTAGATGTGAGCAGCTGCAGAAGAAATTGAAGAAGGAACTGGTTTCTTGGTGGGTGGTGCAGTGAAGTGACAGTGGGGGTTGACATTGCTTCCCTCTTTCAGAGTTTGCCTGAGCCCACAGGGACACTGAGACACGAATTTCCTTCTCTCCCTCTCAATACATTAGCCTTAGGGAGATCTTTGAGATTTCTTCCTTCAGTTACTGGTCAACAGTGGATGCCTGAAACAAGCTATGCAATGCTGAAGTTTTCGTACAGAAGAGTCGGGCAGTGGTCACTGCCAATCTGGGTGGAGAAAAGGTCACAAAATACTGGTCAGAAAAGGTCACAAAATACTGACAAACCTGGGCGCTCCTCACGTGATGAACTACACTGAATACACCACACTAGGACTTAGTCCTGAATGTTGCCTAAGCACCCAAATGAGTTTTCCATCTTGAAGTTCTTCCAGAAATGTCCAGGCTCTCTTCCTGACAGATTGCTGGTGAATATGAAGAGGAATGTCACAACTGTGTAAGTCCCAAAATAGACCATAACAGAAGTGTCTGAATGATTGCTGTTTGTTGGCCAACTTAGACTCTGTGTTGATACCAAACAGTATCCCTCAGCTGGGAGCTAGATCTCTCAGCCAGCCAATTTAAAGCTGCCATAAGATTTGTGCAGAATGACTGGCCAAGGTCAGTTTTGCCCATTGGCTTCTTCCTCCTACAGAGGAGTTAAGTAATGTGTTGCCTTCACTAAAATATTTAGAAAACATCACAATGTCAGTCATAGGGTTGCCACGTTGACCATTCTTGCAAGGAACTGCTTTTGTTTGGTTTGCTTTTTTCAAGGGGAACGTGGTGCTTGAGAGAAAACATGAGAAGCTGTCGCCTTTCCACGTCAGACAAATTTGTACTTGAGAGATACCTCATATTTCATTTAACATATGATCTGATGTCCACATCTAGATTTCAGTGGTCCAAGGCCCACTAGACTTCCTCTACAACTTTGCAGGTGGTCAACACATCTAATCATATCCAGCTTGAAAACCTGACAGGAACCAGAAAGCACCAGAAAGAGTTGGTTTCTATATTATATGGATGCATTAGATTGTGAAATAAGGCATGCATTCAGATAAAATAAAGGCAGTTTGCAGTTACTATGTGTATGCCATGAGATGAGGTCATGGCATTGGTCAGTATTAGCTGTCATGCCTGTCTTTTGTCAAACTGGTGAGGTTTTTTGTCTGTAGAGGCAGAGCGTGCTTATCTGCCTGCTCTGTAATGGATGGGGCGTGCCTGTCTGTGTGGATGCCCCTGGGTGCTGTGAGTGTCTAAAACTGCCTGGGTGTGCCTGTCTCTCCTCCTCCACACTGAGATTTCCTGAGCACCTTCCAAAAGCGTACACTTGCGTTGCTCAATTATTACTATTATTATTATGCAGTGGTCACATGCTTCATAGGGATATTTTAGGACCTGTGACTCACTAAACCGTAATTTCCTGCTCACGGCGTACCTGAAGAAAATTGTCTTTGTGGAGCCCTGTTCACAGGGGGGAGATGTGTTCTAGGGTGAAACTGTACATATTAAGAAAGACACTGGACACATACCTGTGGGACCTCCAGGCCTTTGTCTAGCTGTGCTTGTTTGCATCTGCCCAATGGGATGATTGATTTACAGACAGATGTAGGACAGATTCCTCACATTTCAGGACAGTGCTGAAAGGGAACTGGAAAGGCTGCTGAGGAGAGCTAAGGAGGACGGGCACCTGGGCTCTGTTGATGCATTTTTCTAGCAGAATGTGAATTTACAGCATTTATGCTGTTAGGCGAGAATTTTTAAAAAATTAAACTTTAATGGCAACTGTGAAGACTCAGGTACATATACATTCAAAACCAAATATCAATTTGGAAAGTAGTATAAGCTGTAAAGCCTCAATCCAGCTCTCCTTGTGCATTCATTGGTGTTGATGGGACTGTTGGCCACGTGAGAATTGTTTCATCAACAAGCAGTTACAGGGGCAAACCAGAAGCCTCACCCCTTTCCAAATGGGCCAAAACCAGATGGTGATAAAAATGCTATCAAGCCCTTGTGAATGGGAGAAGAGATCCCTCACTGCCTCTGCTCTCCTGGAAGGAGAATTCCCAAGCTGCAGCAAGCTTCCAGCATACACAGCTGCTGCTGCTACAGTCTGTCACCAGCTTAGTCAATCATCCATTATTTATTTCCAAATCGCATGTAAAGCTCTGCACCATGGCCGTTAGTCCATGAACGAGGAAAACAAGAGGTAGAGCTTCTGAAAGACCTGAGAAAACAAAAGCACAGAAGCCTCTGAAATCCTTTTCTTGGGAGACTGTCTTATGTAGTTATATCTAGGGAAAAGAGGAAAGGGAAATAAAATCATATGCAACAAAAGGTTGCCTCCTAGTTACGAACTCCTTTGATCTCTTCCATATAATTTGTTTCAGTCAACAATTTCTTTTAGCACAAGAGATGCTTTGTTTACAAGTGTTTGTCAAATGCAGCACACTTCACTGGGACAGTGTTGTGCATGTGTTTTCCTCCACAGCCTGCGTTGTGTGATCGGTCAGTTGACCCTGCTGGGCTGTTTGATGCCTGCTGACTGCCTGGTAATGGTTCATCAGGACTACAATGAATTTCCAGGGATAACATACAATCAAGGAAGAATAGTGAACAGAAACGTTTGCAGGCAAGTAAGAGAGTTTCTGTGACAAGCTGTACTTGGGCATATTTATGAGCAGTGTCTTTGTCATAGAAGTATTTGCTGATAAAGAATATTAAGAGGTAGATGGCTAAACAGAACAGCTGTTCAGAATTAAAATGACTGTTCCGAATTCTGTTTTTAACATACTAGATTCTTTCTTTTACATAAAGACAATGGCAAATTGCTAACTAAGAGGCTTAGCCATGGAGGCTAAAGGAGCCAGAATGGGTCAAATCAAAACTATTTATCATCATACCCAGAGTTTTTTTTCCACTTTAATTAAAAATGAGTACTCCAGTTTTCAGAAGGGAAGGGAATGTTGCCAACCAAGTTTTAGAAACACTTTTAATCTCTTAAAATCAGTTGTTGATAGCCTATCAGCAGGCTGCAGCTATAATCTTTTAAGTGAACTCTGGGAGAGTTCTTACATTTTACTCAGGCTGGACTGAAGAGTGGTGAGGTTGATTCCTCTGTTGTGTGTGAAAAGAGTAGATGTGGGGAGAAAAACATCCACATCACTCTTATCAGGCAGGAATTGAGAACTGCAAAGTTGACACTCGTATCTTTCAGCCCTCATTTTTTCTCTATCTTATCTACCAGAATCCAAGGCTGTCCTAATTCTGAAGGCACACCTACACCAGGCAAAAGAGCCTGGTGTGAGGCTTTTGAGTTAGCAGTGATCTAGATCTGACTTAAGAACAATGGTTTTACTGGGACCCTAAGGAAGCAGACCCTCGCTTCAGTCATCCCAGTTACTACTGTCCCAGGGAGACCTGCAGAACCACATAATGCTATGCCGCAGCAGCATGGGCTTGAGTTACTCTGCATCAGCTGCTTGGCCACAACTGGCAGGGTGCCTGCTCTGACCTTTCATGAAGGTGAAGACACTCATTCCTGTAACGCTGAAAGACCGCATATTGTGCAGCATTGGTGGGGAATAAGAAGTTGCACAGAAGTAGTTTCTGCCGGGCTGCTTGTATCTGGCATCCGCTTACTGCCCAGGTATGTGGCAGGCAGTTCAAGGCTGGGAAAGGTTACTTAACTCCAAGAGATGAACCAGATGACACTTGGTGGTCAGACCTGTACCTGAGCATGGAGGAAGTCACTTGAGTTTGAGTCTAATCAGACAGTATGGGAGCGTAACTGGGAGCATAATTGAATTACTGAACAACAAGAATCCTAAAATTTATTGTCTCCCCATAAATCTTGAATTGCTGGCACTCAAAAGACAAATGCCATCCAGTGACCACCAGCAGTAAAGCCAGCTCAATTTATGCATCCACATTAGGACCATTACCTGTTTTTTATGTCATGCTTACACCTTCAGGATCAAGCTGTGATCACAAGTGCACTCCAGGATAAGTACATATTTATCTTTGTTTGCCCATTACCTACATAACTAACACCAGCACCACTGGGTTGAACTCACGAGTATGGCTGTGACTCTTATTCAGCTGTATTCTTCCATGGTAACATGTAGACACACACCAAATGTGCGTGTAACTACCCCTAAACTTGAAAAAAAGCATCTCCCTCTCTCAGTTGTGTGGCTCAATCTCTGTTTATGAGATTAAAAGTGAAGCGTGGGAGCAAATGGGGACGCTTGTGCTTCTAATTTCTTGCCTTGTGCGACAGCCAGATAGTGCGAGGCACAGCTATTCCCAAGCCCTCTTACAGCTGAACTGCAAGAGGAAAACTGTGAGCGCTAATTTTACAGAGCAAGCAGACCTGCTAGAGAAGCGACTGCCTTTTTAATATCTGCTCCAGTGACGTTGTGAATTAAGATCTCACAGTGAGCAGGACTGTCTAGAAAGTTCCTGGTTTGGCAACATCTTTTAAAACCAGGGTTTACATGAATTGTCCCACACATGGCATCCATTTTTATTGTCTTATGTCACGGGGCAATCTTTGCTCTGCTGAAGATTCAGTGCCTAACAGCTTGGTTGTGCCTGATGGGTACCAAACCCTGGTGGCCTCTTGGGAAGGCTGCTGTGGTTCTAAATGTACCTGGCTGGGCTGATGTCAAAAGGAAAGTTTCTACTGTTTTCCAGCCTGGTCTTAAAAGTCCCTGCAGGTTGTAGATGGTGATCAGATGAGTGGCCTCCAAGGAGAAACAGGCTATTTCAGGAAGTGTGGCTGATGATGCTCTAAATGGTACCCTCCCCTAAGAGAGTACTTAACCACTCTGTCGGCAGACTGGCAGGCCCTGCAGCTCAGTTAGCTTTGCTATCTTTGGAAGAGAGGTGAGATGAAGGTGTTTTGTGCTCCTGACCTTTAACACGCCTGAGCTGTTATTGAGTTTGAAGTGTAAGCTGCAGGGCCTGGGTCAAATTTCAGTGTAAATGCATTGCCACTTGCTTTTCCAGTTGGATATAGTTATTCTGCTTGCTTTTCTCTCTCTCCTAATGTGCTGAGGGTGCTGCAGTGCACAGCTAAGCAGATGGCTCGCTTCATCCTAGAGAAGGATCCATTTCTGAGCATGGGGATTCTTGTATCTAAGGCAGTGCTTGAGTGAAATCCCTTGAGTGAAAGCTGCAGTGGGAACTGGAGATCTTTAAGGTCATTTGCCACGTGCACGGGGGTGATCTGTTCCCAAGGAAGCAGAAAAAGGGAGAAAAGCTCTACGAGAGGAATGCTTCTTGCTGCATCCTCAGAATTCACCATCCTGCAGCATGTGGGGTTTTCCTGAGGACAAGCAATCCCAGATTTGCTAGAAACAAATTTGTGAGGTCTGGTGAGCGCAAAGCCCCAGGCAGCATGGTCAGAGGGTTACCATCTGTGCATTATCCTAGTAGCATTTGGCCTGCAGTTCACATGTGAGTTCTTGGCTTTCTTCTTTTGTTGCCTAAATGGTTCTGTTCCCCATCCAGGCAGCTTTCCAGGCCAGACCTCATCTCCCAGGATGCTGCAGTGATGGAAGGTGGCCAGTACAGTGTGGTATCAGTATAATTCTGTGTATACTGGGAGCTTAAGTGAACCGTAAGTAGGGAAACATCATTGCTTCATCCTGCAAAGAGAAGAGACATTCTAATGGACCTTGATCTATGAAAGCCTTTAAAAGTCATTTAGAGGGGCCACGTGATACTGCAAAGGTAAGGTCCCAAGTGTGGGCCTGTAGAGATTAGCACTATCACTATTTAATCACAGCTGGCTGAGGATTTCACTGCAGAAACATAGTATTTATTTAGTGGATCCTGCAACACTGCTGCTGCATTTTTACAGTGTTTTAAACTGTTTTTCTTCCCCCGTAAGCTGTTGGGCACAGCCTGTATTAGCAGCATCCGCCCGAGGAGAGTCTGAACAGCAGCCTTTATGGCCCTACTTGCCTGTGCACAGCTATCACAACAATTTTTTAGCCCTGAGCGGGAATGTCCTAGCAGCTCAGGAAAGGAGGGCTTCCTGGTGTTGAGGAGATTTTGGCTGCTGTCTTGGCATTTGAGATTTTGTTAGTGTTTGAGATTTTGCCTTGTTGCTACTGCCTTGGGCATTTTCTGTGGCTTTTCTATGATTCTGCATTTCGTGAGATAGTGAAATGATCCTTGTCCTGGTGGCTTGGCTCCCGAGTATCATTGACAGGCAATATATGAAGATTTTTCATGAAATGTCCTTTTTGAATGCAAAAATGTAAGTACTTCTTACGTATATATGTGCTTTTATGTACACACAAAGGAATTAGAGTCCTTAGCTAAACTGGCAGCAATGGGAATACAGTCCAAAGGCCTTGGTTTCTAAAATAAATGGTTGCCATTATAAAGTATCATTTTCTGCATTGCTCTCTATGTATTTGTGCTATTTCTAAATTGGGAGGCATTACAAAGGCTTTAAAAATGCAGGCAGTTTTGCTCTGGAGTTGTACAAGTTTGTACAAATTGTGTAGTTTCAATGCAGTGCTTCCCAATTTCTCAAAACATAGGGCCATGGTAAGCTACATTCATCACACTTTTTCCCTAGCCTGAACTTCCCTTAGAGGATCAGAGCATGAAGTTCATTAAAAAGTATAGCACATGTTGTCAGAAAACTCTGGGAACTTGCTGCCTTGAGCTTCTGAAGCAGAGAATTCCTTTGTCTTGGACTGCAGCTATGAGCTTCCTGTCTTGATATATCAATAATGTGTTTCCTTCTTCTTAATGTCTTATTTTAATATTTTAGTGTATACAATATATAACGTTTGCTAAAAGCAGAGATATAGTCCTAATTAATGTTGGATGTGAAGACTGGAAGTAATTTTTTTATTCCAATTCAATGTTTCTTTAAAATACCATGTGGTTTCAAGGCAGATAGCAGTTAATTAACAGGTAGGGAAAGGAGAAAATGTATTTCTGGCAGGGATTTGAAAAATGGAGAATCAGTGGTCTAGAGAGCATCAGCTTCATGCTCCAGAGAAGGAGCAGAACAGGAGCTTTGAAGTCAGAAGTAGTGAGAATATGAAAGGACAAAGATGGAGAGCAAAAAGGAAAGGATCAAGCAACAGTATGTTGTGGATGAAGAAGAAAATGTAAAATACTGCATAAAACCAATATCTTTTCACTTCAGTGAGGAAGCAATGAACTTTTGAAGATAGAGCTGGGGGCTGGAAAACCTGTACGAATCATGATTTCTACAGCAAGGTCAAAGAGAGGCTACAGCAGCACTGGAGTGAGGAAACAAAGCTGAATGTCAGTGGCAGTGAAAAGTCCATCTTGAGGCATAAACAGGCAAAATACGCAAACCCCTTTTATCTGTCATCACCCTACAGGTAGCTTTTGCTATCCAGATTCTCTGCAGAAGCCAATTTAATCCTAAATAAATTTTTAAAATGTCCAGCCTTTTTAAAGAAATCCCTGTGACAGGAATGGTAAGCAGAATTTGGCTGGGCCGTGACTCACTGTTTTCTTCAGACAGATCTGTAAAATGCCACACATCAATTGTTATCCAGATTGTATCAGAGGTGGGTTGCAGTCAAGACTCCAAAGGCGTGGATCTCTACCAATAAAAAAAGTATGGACTACTCCCAAATAAGTAACCAAACTTACCAAAATGGCTGCAGTAGAGGAAGGTGGTTAAGGAGAAAACTCATTTTCTAAACAGGGACAGGTAGTTGTAGGCTTGATCTGGTCCAGCTAAAGTCAGTAAGACACCCCTTCTACAAAAGATGGATTTGCAGAATCCCTGCTGCAGAAATTCAGAGATCTGTGCATACACCAGTGAAGTGTGTGAGCCTATGGGACAGACTTTCTGAGAGCCAGTTGGCAAATCTGCCAAATCAACAGTAGATAACAGACTCTGCAGCTCTCTAGGATTTTCTTGTGCCCAGGTACGTGCAGCATTGTCTGAAACCAGGCTTTTCTTGCCCTCATTATTCTCATAGTTTATATTAACCAAATCCACACTGGCTGAAAGAAAATGGACACTTTTCCTCTAAACTGAAAATATCTGTCTTAATATAGATTTTTGAAATTACTCATTTACTCTGCCTCTGTTTGCTTCCCTGATTGCGTCTCCTGTCAATTACTGACTGACTTCACCATCCAGATTTCATTTAATCCTTAGTCCATTGGTTTTCAATTAAGGATGTTTTGTTCATGAGGATCAGCCTAGAAAAATATCTCCCTGGGCTGTTGCTTTCCTTTATGGAGTTGCACACTTATTTGGCTGTTCTCATCACTGGCTTAGAAATACCAGCACTGAAAAATGCAGAACAGTCAGAGAAATAAGCTATGCTTGACCTTTTTAGCCAGATCGCTCGTTCTGTATTGGGAGGCTTTGGGGATGGTGGGAATGGTGCCAGTCTGCTGGGACTAATGGGGTATGTCGCTATTGTCCTTTGTGTTGTTTACTCACTAACCTGTTTAATATTTGGGTTAGTTTATTGATGGTTCTTTTTATTTGTGTTTAAGGGCTCTTCCTACAGTAACTCACATGTATGTCTTATGTTTCTAAATGTGAAGGCCTCCACGCAAACCACACGTTTTACTCAGTTTATTCTTAGGTGATGCCCTCTGCAGGTGGGTGCCCAAGAGAAGAAGAGACACTGCCATAAACCCGTAAGCTGATGACACAACATGGGTGACCTTCCCACCTCTCTCCACTGGGTCTCTCCCACTTCTCCCAGCACACCCAGCCCCTCTGACGTGTCCCGCAGCACCACCTGCTGGGATGGGGCTTCTCAGCTGCATCTCTTACAGGGGGTTGGCAATCAGGACCAGTGTCAGTGTATGTGTGAAGCCACCCCATCAATGTATCGTGTGGTCTTAGCATTTTCCTAGTGAGTGAGGGAACAAAGAGAGGACAGGTATGGACAAAGTACTTAGAAACTTGCTTTGAAATACTTACCGTACACATTAAGAGTGCATTAAAACTAGGACAGATGATGAAATGAGATATTTGAGCTGGATTGAGGATACAGGAGTTGATATAGCATTACTTAGTGTCATGCTCACACCACAAATCAGATTATCGTGTAGCACACAGTCTTCCACAGATTGAAGGCAGGCAGGTCATTCTTATACTGCAGCAAATATTTTACTATAAAAAGGTTGATTTATGTGGACAGACTGGATAAGCAGCAACAACTTTGTAGCTTCACAGATTATTTTCTTCTTCTGTTTGAGAGGTGATATTCTGACATACCCTTGCACTCTTAAGTCCAGTGTTTATCTGCTCAGCCAATTGGGATCTCGGGGTTACAGAAATAAGACATACAGCTCCTAGAAAGGACTAGATTCTGGATGTCATTGAGGCGAGCTGTTGCACTGAAAGTTGATATGGGAGATGACACAGTATCTGGGAAACAAATGCCATATATAATTGCATCCACTCCATCAGCACTGAAACACAGTCAGGCTTCAGAAAAGTAGTACTCACAAATGGAAAAGTCAATGTGTCCTGACCTGAAGGATCTGAGATTTTGGGGGTGACACTCAAGGATTTACAATATTTCATGTATTCTACATTTTTCCCACAGGCAGACTGAAAGAGATTTTTAAATGTGATAAATAATGACTGTAAAATGTAGGTAGGCATACAAATTTTAACAAATGAAAGTCATATATAGAGACAAATGTGTGACGAATGCAGCTTTCCACGTCCACTTTTGTAAATGTTCAAACACAGGAGATGTTTGATCTGCCATAAAAGCCTCTGGATGAGAAAGTAGAAAGCCCATGAGGAATACAAAAATTCAGGCTACACCTTTTGTATCCTTGATTTATCTGAAGGGCTAATAAATCAGAAGCCATGAAATGTTCTTCTCTGCTCACCTTTCCCTTTTAGGAAGGAACAAACATCCTGCGTTGCATAGATGGATACTATGGATGGAAAAGATACTCCAGTCAACGTGGAGCTTAAGTTGGAAGGATATTGATTTCGCTACAGCTCTGACAGTGGATTTATGAAGGCAAGGAAACTATTTTTCCTCAAGCTTCCTTAAATCCAAATCTTGTTATAACTTGGGATAAAAAAAAATATTTAAAAATTAACATGATTTGGTAAAGCAGCAGAGACTAAATAAGGGTTAGTGATACATTTGGGGGCTGGCTGAACAAGACTGTATAACTTGGTAAGGCTCATGATATCCTTTGTCAGTACGGAGCTCAGGCTGGTTATAGAAAGGCATTTTCTACTGGGCAGAAATGCAGTTTCTTATAGATGCAATTATTTTTGCAGATGCAGTATGTGAGTTAATCCCTTTGCTGCTGATTTGCCCCATAATGTGGAAAGTCTGTCCTGGAGAAACAGCCCTATTGATGGAGGGTGCTCCTTGCCCTGCCTTACCTTCTCTTCCCTCAGACAACAGTCTACACTTCACGGTGCTGAATCAGGCTATGAAGGTCAGTCATGTGTTGTATTGCTGATGGTAAATGTTAATTTTTGACAGATTTGTAGGACATCTAGCTTGTTTGTATTCATTTCCTGATGTTCCTATTATCATTGTTTATCACTGGATCATGATAGCTTCTGCATCCCAGTGGAGCCCCACTGTGCTAAGTACTACAGAAACACAGGCCTGGCTTTCCTGTTTTGGCTTCACTCCGGTAAATCAGCTATTTTCGTCTATCTCCTGCCTTGCTATCCTGAATTTTTCCTGTTCAACAAAGGAGATATTTAAAACACCAGGGAGAGGAGAGCGGGTCACAAATACAGCCTCTTTAGGTTTCTGTGAAGTGCCATAGCAATGCCAATTTCAGTCTCTGATGATGGAGAGTGTGCATCCAGCATGATTGTCTGTTATTTTCCTGATACCCACAGGAGCAACCTTGTTCCTTTGGGACAATACTGGAAGCAAAGATGAGATACTCTGTATTTGGGGAGTAAAATCCATCATTTTTTAGTGCAACCTGTGATAAGAATTTTGCTGCTCCTGCAGGATGGATGCTCCTGAGAATGGGATTCCTCTGCAAATTGTAATTTGGAAATATTTGAGCAGATTTATGCACCTGTATTAGTTCCCAGAGCTCATGCTAATCATGGATTCACTAACAGTTTCCTGCCTTGTAGCGGACCTTGTAGCTTAGAGGCTGCAGGGGAACAAGGTCAATCATGTAGTGGTGCTCTCCACAGTAGCTTCTGAATGAAACGGAAGAGGAGTGAACCCATGCCTCCTCAGCCACACTTACGGTGATCAAGTAAACCTGCTCTCTGAAAATGCATACTGAGCAGGCAAAAGCCCTGCGAGGCTGTTGAGCTGAAAGGACTCCATAAACTCATGCCACCTGTAGCGAACTGGAGCTTTCCTCTGCTCAAAAGAATGTCCATTTACTCTGCAAATAACCTTCAATAACGCAGCAGAGAAGGAATATTTTGCTATAGCTCATTTTTCACAGGCACCAAGTTTCTCACTTTAGGTTAGCTCAGTCATTAGCGTTAATTCCCTGGCTCTGGGCCTGGGGATGAGCAACCCTGGCTGTGCAGGGATGGCTAGCCTGGGGTCAGTGCTTGGGTGACTTGTCTGCCACCAACATTGCATGGTGCAGAGGTACAGATGAAGAAGGGACATAGCAGTCAGGATGGAGAGAATGTTTTTTTATCACTACCTGTTGGGGGGAAACATGTAAAATTCCTGGGAAGGAAGCAGAGGTGTTAGAGTTACCAGGCAACCACCACTAGGAAAAAGTAATGTGAAAGGAGTGGTGGGGAAGAAGGGATCTGATCAAGGACCTGCCTGGTCAAATAGGCGCCTAAGGCAGTGATGGAGTGAGCACACTGAGATTTCGTAGTAGAAAACAGAAAATCTGTTTTAAGTAGAGAGAAAGTGGGGGGAAAAAAAGGTATGTGGCTAACTGGAGAGGGCAGAGATGAAAATTCTTCACTGAAATTAAATAAACCCCTTTATTTTAAGCATTACAAGGCATGGAGTTGTTCAAGCAGAAAGATTACTGGAAGTTTCATTCACATTCTGCCACCGATGCTGCTTGTTGGATTTTGCAGGTCTCTCCAATCGTGAAACACAGAAGCTAAGCATTTCCTTTCAGTTCCTGATCTGGTCAGCCCCTCCATGTTTTGTATCCTCCCACTGGGGAGCAGAGGGCTGACTGCCAAACCAAAGCTCTGCTTTTTAATAGAAAATGCAGTAAACTAGGAAAGCAAATCCTGATTTCATTCATCAAATTTGAAAGACTCTTATTTTATTAAAACCTTCTTGCAGATCAGCCAAGTGCCTGACTAAGGGCATAAAAATAAAGGACAATGCAATTTGGCCTTATTAGGGTTTATAATGTACAATAAAATTATGGCATTCAAGGCATTCAAGGCTTACTGAGAGGTATTCTACAAATGATAAGTGTGTGGTGCAGTCCGGAAGCTGGAACCATTAGATTCTTAGGCCTGTGCAATACAGAGGAGGCGTGGGGAAGAGATTGCTTTGCTTTTCTTCCCTTCCATCTCCCGGACATGCCTCGGCTGTCAGTGGGCACTCACTACCTGCTTGTGGGCAGCAAACAGGGCAGAGGCTCTGCTCCAGGGCCCTGATCCACCCTTTGGAAACTGGCTGGAAATAAAACACCAGTTGACTCCCAGTCCAGAAAACAAATGCAGACGAGTAGAGCTGTGTGGGATGGATGCCATGCTCTGGGATTTCCTGACAGCTTGATCTGACTCTTCCTGGACATCAGTCTTCATCTGATCCCTCTCGGGACTCGGGGCAGCTTCTGCTTCTCCCACCAGTCCCCTCTGGGTGATTCAACACCTGCAGACTGGTCTTGTTGCATCCTCCTCTGTCATGGGCTTTCGCGTTGGTCATGCCAACGCAGCAGCAGAGATGCTCAGAAACACAAATGCCAGCAGCCCCAGCTACTGTGTGGTGGCCTTAATGTGTGACCATGCACAAGATGACATAGCTGCTGCTGCTTTGCTTGGGAGTTCACGTCCCCTCCTGCCTGTGGTTGTTAGCAGCCATGTGGCATCCTGACAGTTCATCTTTATTAACTACTTGACAGATAGCCTTTTGGGGTTTATTGAGAGATTGCTTTCAGGAAGCTTTTAGACTGTTAGCAAGGTTTTACTTTTTTTTTTCTTTCTGCATCCCTTTGAACAGGTGACTGTAATAAAGCACCATGAAGTGTGTTAAAATGCTTTGAGCATGTCAGGAGCATCACTCCTCTCATTGTCCCCCAGCTTCTCTGCTTTTTGCAGCCCAGAGCTGACAGCAACGAGGGGGGACCCAGTTTTGAAGAGGGCTCCAGCTGCAGCCATCATTGCAGCCACTTTAGTTAGATCTTCCCTGTGGCATTTTTCCAGGAGAAAAAAAAAAGAGCACACAAGCCTGGCTATTTTTTACTATAGTCAATGCGTGTGATTAGCAGTATTTATAAAAGCTGTGCAGAAAACAGCATCTCAGGAAAAGGAAAAGTACAGGCAGATGCACTGAACGAAAGGAGAAATTATCAGACTTTGAAGTCAGCAAAAGTGCCTGATTAAGGATTGAAAAACCAGAATTTTGCAATTTTGCCATACTATGGGTTTCTAAAGCATGATTCAATGATGGCTTTAGAGGCCTACTGGAAGCTATTCTGTAAATGATTGCATGTGTAGTGCCATCTGAAGATACTGGTAATAATGTCATTGTTTCCAGGGTGGAAAGAAGGAGACTTCACCAGCAAAAATGTTAAAACAAAATAAAGGGGATGAACTCATAGTAGCCCACTCAAATCTTCCTTTCCCCCCTTTAAAATTTTGTGATTTCAGCATTTTCCTTGCATTTGCCATTGATTTTCTGTCAATGGTTTGTTCATTTTTTTATGTCTTTCCCCCAAGCCAGAAGTTAAGCATTTAAACGATCATTTTCCCACTCCTATGCTCATTTTGTAACTAATTCAAGCCCAGAAATTTTGCAGTAGCACAGAAATTCAGATGTCCCTTGCGGTTCACTGCAGAACTAGATTTGCCCAGAACACTGAAGGGGTTTTGGAGCTTGCTGTTATAAAACTGTGAGTTCTAACGCAGGTTGGCAGAATCCAAGGCTCTGTGATGATTTCCTTGTTCAGCAGCCTTAATATGTTTTGGAAACTGCCCAGGGTGTAGTGACAAGAATACACACACAGTGCTTTTCACCTGATGGCATATAACTAACATATCTGTTCCATCTCCATGGGCGGCTAGAGATGTGCACAGAGGTGATTTTCTTCCCATACGTAGATGTAGTCCTCTCCAATTAGCTGTGTTTATTTGAGACTATAAAGGGAGTCCTTGCTAACATTCCCACTGTACCCGTAACGTGACTGGAGTGCTCAGCTCTGCCATTCCTGCATCCACTGGAGATAATGAACGTTGTAAATTAGGGGCAGTCTCTTTTGGTATATGCATGTGTAGTGCCCATCAGAGGGTGGCAGAGTAGGATGAGATTCCTCATTAACTCTGATCAAAGCGATACATAAAAGTAATTTCACTGGGCGGAGGATGGCACTAAATGACATCCGAACACCGGGTCATGAAAAGATGCCAGTTTTTATCCAAGTATTTTATGCATTTTTAAAACACACAAATGGTATGAATATATCTAAATATTCATTGCTTAAGGTGACATTAAAAGCAGCGTGCACAAATCCCTCTTTTTACATTATAGCTTTTGTTAGCTCTTTGTCTGTAATCCACGCCTCCTGCTAACAAGGAGAGAGCTGCAATACTCATTAGGTCTCTGCCTTTAGAGGAAGCCGAGTGAAAAAGCCCTTGACTTTCATGCTGCAGTGGAGGGTGAGCATGTTACCAGATGAACAATTCTTTCCAGCAGTACTTCAGGTAGTTTCACCATGCAATTGAAGATTTATTGTGAGCCATCAAACCCCATTATTTCCCATCCAGGAGTCTTTGCTTTTCAGCCCCTCATTCATCTGAAGACATACTTGCTGAGGAGAGGTGCAGAGTCCGCAGGAAAGATGGACAACATGAATAATTTAAATGGAGGTTGGGTTCCCATTTGCTACTTAAGAAAAATCGTTTGCACAGATACAGAACAAGACAGCCCATCAGATGCTCCAAAAGGGCAGCTGTTATGTCTTACGGTGTTTCTGCTCCCCAGGAGTTCATGGTGGGGATATTTAAATATTTGGTTTCAAATGGCAACCTATCATAGTATTATTTGGAAATGCTCTGCTGCAGGTAAGGTTAGAGAGATGTTTGGCAAAGGTAGAAACTGCTAATAAGTAGCAGTTAACTAACAAATGGGGATCTACAGTGTGTGCACATGTGAGTTGTCTGGTGGAAAGGTGTGTTACACACAATATTATCAAGTAGCAAAGACAAGCACTCAGAAATAAGAAAATTGAAAAATTAAGGTTAGCTTTGATTTTTAATGTACTTGTGCCATTAAAGACTAACAAGCACCATTTTTCACGGCTTCCTTCAGTACTCAGCATTAAGAATGGACAGTGCTCGTCTGCTCAATACTTTGTTTTCTTCTGCTGTTCAGTCTTGTTCATTTATTTTTTTTGCACAATAAGCAAATCCTGTTTTGAAGCAGGGGTTATTATTTTCCTTATGACACTAGCAGATTATATTTTTTAATATATATTTTCACAAACTGCTTCGAGTTAGGGAATTTGTTATCACCCCCCCTTTTGATGCACAGAGATTAGAAAAAAAAAAAATTATTTTGGGTGCTTAATCTGAGAGGGATTTCAGAGAGCTTGACTCCTCAGAGTAAAGAGTATCATAAAACACACAAAGCATGGCCACATAACTCCATTTTCAGTGAGGGCTCAGCACATCTATAGATCAGGTCCCTGGTGTCAGTCTGCAACGAATGAGGGACTAAAAATACTGGACAATTGTGAAACCATGTTATGTTGGAAGAACTTCATTAATATAATATATATATATCAATGTCAAGAATACCGTCCAATTCTCCAAAGCAGCATTATTCTGCCTGAACTATTTGATCTTGTCACTTTTTGTAGCCTTCATGTGATACCTTGACATCTTTTAACTTCTGAAACACGTAAAACAAGTGTTCTGCAGGCAGCTCTCCTTCCCAGAAAACAACCCCAACATATCTGCAAGTCATATACTAACTCTAATGTATCGAGCAAGGCAGGATTCCTGGAGGTTAAAAAAAGAAGAGTATGTGGTTATGCAATTAGAGTCCATCTCCTAATGCACCAGTGCAAGAGGATGTAACGAAGAGCAAATAAGTGGTGTCAGCTCCGGTTTGTCCTAACTTTATGATTGTTCTCATACAATAATTATATGCCTTCCCTGTACTTTATATACACTGTACACATCTCTCTAACAGAAGAGGAAGAAATTCCATCACCAATTACCACTCTGATNAAACTGGACACAGTGCTCAAGATGCCAGTGCCCAGCACAGGCACCATCACCTCTCAAGCCCTGCTCACTGCGTTCCTGACACAGGCCAGGATGCCGTTGGCCGCCTTGGCCAGTGCTGGCTCATGTTCAACTATGTGTGGGCCCCAGGTCCTTT
>VXBW01007744.1:1037442-1058007 GCA_013400375.1 Thinocorus orbignyianus | reverse complement strand
GGGGGCGGTGCCGCTCTGGTCTTCCATCTCTTTTGCCGGCGCCGCTCTACCCTGCTTCCGCTCCTCGCCGCCTCCCACGCAGGCCGTCGGGCGGAAGTGGTCGAGGCGGCCATGGCGGCTGTGGATATCCGAGGTAGGGCCTGGCTGGCGGTCAGCCTTTGGGGTTCTCTGTTGGCAGCTTCAGGCTTTTGGGGGCGAGCTTCATCCGTGAAGGGGTGAGGCGGGCTGGGCAGCTCCGGGGCTGGTGGAGGTGGTCGGTCTAATGGCCATCGTCGTGGCTGGAGGTTGCTGGGCTCATAGCCGTCATCCCAAGTAACTGGACGGTGAGGTGCGGGGGTTACAGAGATGCTTCCTTACAGACCGCTGGAACAGGCTGCCCAGGGAGGGTGTGGAGTCTCCTTCTCTGGAGACCTTCAAAACCCGCCTGGATGCAGTCCTGAGAACTGTGCTCTAGGCAGTCCTGCTTTGGCAGGGGAGTTGGACTAGATGATCTCTAGAGGTGCCTTCCAACTCTGACAGTTCAGTAAATCCGTGATTAGTGCTCTGCAGGGGGAATGGATCTACTAAGTTTGTTTGTATGTCTTTGAAAATTAAGCACAAGAGAGTTCCTTAGTGTTGCTAATGCAGTTACGTCATGAGAAGGAACTGGGAAGGAAAACTGGCCCAAAATTGGTTTTCTTGGACGTGAGGCAGGCCGGTTGTGTGTGTTCTGGGCCACCTGTGGAAAGCAAACCTCCCTCTCTGTGCGCCACTGCCTCTTCATGTGGTATATGAAGGTCCTGGGGTGAGATGGTAGTATAAGAGAGCAGCTTATGATAAGGAGGTTAAAGAGTTGGCTTAAAGAGAATTTTAGCTCTGAGCTGTGGAGGAAAGTGGGAAACGTTGGCATGTGTGGGATTTGCATGAGACCAAAACAGTGAGTTAGGCTGGTAACCTTAACTGCTTTGGGTGATGTGGGGAGGCAGGGTAGGTGTTAGAGAAGCCAGAAAGAAAGCTGAAGTAACTGAGAACGAGAAAGATTTGAGTGAGAATTCTAGGATATTAATAGAAAGGGAGAACAAAATATAGATCAGATTACTGTGAAGAGTTTGAACTTTGAGAGAGGGAGAGGGGCTTGAAATGGCATGAGAAAGGAAAGTATTTTCCTCTATGAGAGGATCTGAGTGGAATTGCATTGAAAGCCGGGATGGTGGAGTCTCAGAGAATGACCAAGAGCATGTATTTAGGGAAGGCTCAGGAAGGCTTAATTTTGATAATGCCATGTAAGTGTTCTCCTTTCTTTTTCTTCAAATTCTTACATTTTGATGTCTGTGGTCCTGTTTGCTCTTCTGACTGCCTTGTTTAAGGTTGCAGCAGGGAGCTATGTGGACAATTAATGGCAGGAGTGCTCTATTAAGTTATTAGTTGGTGTGAAAACCTTCTGGCTTAATCCAGATCATTTAAGTTCCTTCAGAATCTTGTATCTAATATGACATGATATATTCGATTGATTTTGGAGCATACTTCTATTTTTAAGCTAGCAAACTATTTCACTGTTTGTCCTAGTTTGTCAAAGCCTAGTGTTGAGCTGTCCAGCCGGCAAAGCCAGGTACACCACACTGTGTGAGTTGCTGTCCTCTTGTTTTTTGCCATGATTTGCTGGCTTGTCTCCCAGATTGTCTTGACATTCATGGCTGACTGGCAGTATTATTACAACGGCTTTACTTCTGCATTTGTGATGCAAATTCCACAAAATTGCTTTGAACAAGATGTCCTGTTTTTGAAAGGAACAGGGAAGCAGCAACACCATTCTTGCTTTCTCATACCCAAAATAAACAGAAACCAAAAATCTTCTTAGTGGGGAGAACAGCCATGTCAGATTAATGGTTGGATTTGTTAGTTTTCCCCTTATTTCCTAGAATAGCTTAAGAGAACACTCTTGCTAGTTACAAAGGCAATTATAAATGTTGGTGCTAAGCAGCTATGGATAATTGAGCCTTACAACCCGAATTTATAGTCCATTTTACAATACATTTATCAGTCTGTATAGAGCACTGTAGCTGTATGTATGTAGGAAGCTTGCCTGACATTCTTGAGAAATTTAGTTAATCATAGAAGAAAAGTTTGTACTTGAAATGTAACGTGAGAATTTATGGCAAAAATGCATGTTGGGAAGGAAATCTTATCTTTTGGTTTTGAAAGGCAATTAGGATAATCAGCTCTACTGCAACTGAAGTGCTTAATAATGTATCTTAGTGCTGTGTTTCTGAGATTTCCTTTATTATAGTGAGGAGAGAGAATAGTGTATGTGAAATAATACGAATGTCTCCAGACCCCCACTGCCCCTTCAGGCTCTGTGGGAGAGTTAGGCTGGCAATTCTGAGATTAACAAGGCAAAATGATTTGTGCGTGACTATTCATGCTGTGTTTTTCCTGGTTTGCTGGGCAGCTAGTATTACTTCATTAACTGCTCCTCAGAGAAGCTGCTCATAGTATACGAGGTGACATTTTTGGAACTGATCCAGTCATCCTTAAGCATGCAGAGTTGTCACAGAAGTAAAATATTCACAGTGGAATGATGAGTGGGAGTTCTGGGTATGCATATAATGTGTAAATGTAAGGGAATGGTTCCGTTTTTCATTCACTCTTCAGTGACATCCCATCACTTACAGTTTTTGATTCTAAACAATGCATGTGCATGCCTTTGTTTCCTGCTTTCTTGTCTCTTGAAAATTGTATTTGCTGCTGCTACCGTTTAAAATGGATAAATTTCAGGGAACTCTTCCAGGTGCCTCATGGATATTCAATGTTAGCAGACTTATTGACTGTGGAACCAATTCTTGACACCGGTTGCAGTGGTCTGCTTGAGGAACATGATTTTGCTGCAGTGTGACAATAACATCCAGGGATTTTAATTCATATGTCCCCCCAGTCTGTAGAAATTTAGCTGGCATATAATGATTTGCAGAATACAGAGTGTATTTCATTTAAAAACTTGCCTTTTCATGTAGTTGTTAGTACTCTAGTTAGATTTCTGTAATATCCACTGAGTGATCCAGGCAATTTGACAGATTAATTACAGAGTCAGGAGTAGAATCTCTTGTTGAAGAGTACTGGGAAACATCTGCCCAAAGACAGTATCTTTGTCATGTGGTTTGGATTTTTTTTTTTTTTATTTTCTTATTTATTATAGATTTCACCCACATCAGAATTAATAATCCTTCAAACATAGCAGCATCAGCTGCTGTGGTATTGTAATGATATGCATTTTAATAACAGAACATCTTAGAAGTTCTGCCAGTGTCACTGTTCTGTTTCACTCGGCAGTTTACTCGTTGGTTTTAGCAAAACAAAACTCTTAGTTTTATGAATAGATCTCTGCAGTCTTTTACCTAGTTTTCAGCATCATAGTTTACAGGTTTGAAACTACTTCAGTAAGAAATGAACTGTTTGAAACATAACCAGGCTCAGATTTAGTGTGGAGTGTATCATCTAAATATGCCTGGTCTAATGGCAGGTATCCCTGACCACAGCAGGGAGGTGGGAACTAGAAGATCTTTAAAGGTCCCTTCCAACCTTAACCATTCTGTGACTCTATGACTCTATTTCTGTTGCACCCTCCCTCACTCACCCACCCCTGTACCCAGTAACCAATTCTAGCTTAGTTAATAAATTCAACTTAATTACCAGAGACCCAGCTTGCAAAGGAGCCGTGCTTTAGCTTGCCTTTCTACTCAGCTAAGGCTGTGGTTCATAAAACAAACTGTATGTAATCCTACTGCATAGATGTACTACGATAATATTATATATAGTATCAGAACTAATTAACTTCCACCAACATAACACATGTGTGCACGGGACCCTGCTCACATTCTTGAGACATAAAGCTATGCCAGCAGCTACTGGTCAAGGAGAGAAAAGTGCAATAATAAAAAAAGGCTGTATTTCTATTGTGTACCTACAAAGGAACTGCAGAAGGTTAAAGGAAGGATGTCTTATTCTTTGAATTCTCTGAAACGTGTTTTTAATGAGAACTGGTTTGTGTGAGGCTGTGTTCCACCCTGCTATAATCATTAACTGGTGGCAGTTTACTCCTGGAAGTATTTGTAGTGTTTCTGGCGTCTTTGGTCCTCAGTGTGGATTTTTCTTCCCAGATAATCTCCTGGGAATTTCCTGGGTTGACAGTTCCTGGATTCCAATATTAAACAATGGGAGTGTGTTGGATTATTTCTCAGAGCGAAGTAACCCGTTCTATGACCGAACGTGTAACAATGAAGTTGTCAAAATGCAGCGGATGACCTTGGACCATTTGAAGTAAGTTGTGATTTGGGACTGTTTCCTGTGCAGTGTCCTTTGTTCCCTCCATCCAGAAGCTTTGATGGTTGAATGGAAGCATGCTGGAAACCTGTTCTCTGCCGTTCATTCCCACTTCTTGCCAGAGAGCCTGTTTTTTTTTTATTTTGGGTTTTTTTGTTGGGTTTTTTTTTTGGTGTTTGCATGTCTTCTCTTATGCCGTTTCAAGAAGATATTAAGCATGAAGGAATCTATGTATGTTCTGAGATTCCAGTAAATCATGTTTTAGATACTTGTCTCAATTAGGAAAGCTGTCTTCTCTCATCCTCCCAGCTCACCAGAACCCAGATGTTGGTAATGGAGTTAAATGTTTTTCTGTGGTGAACAGGGCTTAAGGTAGGGGATACTTTGAGTTCATAAATAGTTTGTGTTTCCGTATCCTGCTGGCTATGTGCCATAATCAGTACATAATTCCTCCAAAGAGCTAGCTTTTTAGTAAGGATAATAAAAGTAGTGAGTGTTGTAAATAAACTGATCACAGATGGTTGTGTAATGAGATTGCAGCACATGCAAGTTAACTTTCTTTGCAGTTCCCCATCTGCTACATGGAGCACAAGCAAGGTGTTTGAGAACTATTTAAAGGCCCCACAATATGATGGGGAGTGTGCAAGCTGAGCTTAAAGTTCACTGGTAAAGTCACTTGTGCTCAGATGTGGTTGCAGAGAGGCTTTCTAATCAGGCACACCAGTGATCCCATCATATGCTGGTCCTTTGTTCCTGTGTTTGTGGCATCTCTGTGATGATAGATTGTTATCTTTCTTGCTTTTTGGTTGTTTGCTAACATAATCTACTTAGATGCTGTGTCAGATGGTTGTAACTCCCTTCGTATCTGCAGCTAGGTTTTGTTAGCCAGCTCAGGAAATGCTCTGCCTTTATTTACTGCACGTTACATGGAAGAGTTTCCAAAACATCAGAATTTCATCCCTTTACTGGGAGGCCCTTTGGTAGCTCTTTACATCCTACAGATTTCACTTTGAGGATGATACTTAACTCTGGTTGCTTCATTTTCAGCCAGATGGTTGGTGTGGAGTACATCCTTCTTCATGCTCAGGAGCCCATTCTCTTCATTATCCGTAAGCAGCAAAGGCAGTCTCCAACACAAGGTAAGGTCACTCGCTTCTAGTCACTGTTGAGAAGGCTGATAAGTTACTTGCTTTTTTTCTGTTCCTAATTTGTGTGTAAGCACTTCTGATTCTCCTTCTCTGCCTGTATCTTTTCCTAAGTAAAAAGGCATGAGGCGTTGTGGTGGGGTGGAGATATTTTGTCTTGCAGAGTGACCTCTAACGTGTTCGTAGCAGGGGTTGCCATCTTGTGGTGCAGTGTGAGGAGTGCAGTGAGAAAGAGCTGCCCTGTCCTTTTGTCATGGGAAACTGGTAGTAGCATTCATGCCGATTTATTTTGGGGAACCATGATTTCCATTAGTTAGGGAGAAGGATCATTCATACTTCTGTTTCTGTCACGTCCCTCTCTTATTCTGCACTATTTCCACCTTTGGCTCTGGGTAGGTTGTACTGCTGAGGAGGATCTTGTCAGTAGAAGGTGGCAACCCATGAGAAAAATGGCTATGAGATACAACAAATGCTTGTTGTTTTAGTTATTTCTCTGAGCACTGAATGTTTTGGCACAGTGAGGGAATCTTGTGCCAACAGCACCATTCTTTTTTACAGTGTCATGATGACCTTTCAAAGTTTTAAATGAAATACTTTAGCTTTTTTTTTTTTCCATTTGCATGCAACCAGCTTCATTATTCTTTTTTAACCCTAAGCTAGTTTGTGTGTGTGTGATTAATTAAAAAAGCAACCATGTTTCAATAGTTACTGGACTTTCTTCTGTGTTTACTGCATGTATATGTAAAATAATTTAGTTTATTTCAGAGCAAGCTTTACAGAACAGAAAGGCAAGATTAATGTTAGTTAGTTCACAATTTTGGGGGTTTTTTTAGTGACTTAGGCTCTGTATATGCATTTTGGTCTTGTACAGGACTTTGCCTTTTCTAGCAACGTTTCTTATTTGTGTATATCAGGTGATGGCCTCTATATATTGCAGTTCCGTGCTGAAAAAGAGCCTATGTGATTCTTTTAGTAGGCTTTTTAAGTTGTTTCTTTAATAAAGCTTAATCTAGCTTTTGAAAGGTGAGTGTGAAAATGTTGTGCAGCCCTTAGTTTGTGCTCGGTACCTTAATTGAGTTGCATTGTTTCCTAGCTCCCACATTACCAGTGTGTTTCATTTTATCATGGTACCAATATTAGTGTATTTGAGACATGAGAGTAGGGATAGAAACTAAAATTTAATGAGCTCACAGCTAGTGTTGAGTACTGAGGTACAACTGCTTTTTTTTTTTTTAAAAAAAAGAGTGTATTTATATTTTAAATTCTTTAAACCAAGTTTTGCCTATTTGAAATTATATTGAAAACATGTTTAGACCAACTATTAGGGCAGTTTACCCATCTAGAAAAGTAGGCCGCTCTGCTATGGAGTGATGAGACATTAAAACTGCTGTTCTGTGTCTTGCTGCACTTCTAAGGAAATACTGAGAATCCTCTATCTTTTGAGGAGAAGTTGTTACTGACTGCAATATGCATCTAGCTGTCTTGGTCTGTTAATTTAGGCAGGTGTCCAAGCTCTATAAATAGCAAGTACTGGATGAGTTGGGTCCTGTCAGTACCAAAGTTTCAGACAGAATGTGTTAATACAGATGGGGAGCTGAAACAAAATGTGTGTGCAGGTAAGATCCTTAGGGATGTGAAGCTGGTAGCACTGCCAGAATGTTTGGCAGAGTATTCTGGAGGCAATTGTGATGTTCATTAGTGCTGCAGTGCAGAGGAACAATTTGTGATCGGTCAGTAGAGGTTCCAAATCTGCCTTAGTGAATGCCTTTGGGAGGTAGTCTTTTTTTGGCAGAACGTTATTAATTTGGAAGGCATGCTCTGTATGTGCTGAGCTGCCATTGGGGCTGGGAATTCTGGCTAAGAGGACTGTACAAGCTGGAGAAAGCTCAGCCAGAGGAAAGAGATCTTATGTTGTCATGGGTTTCCACTGGTAGCGAAGGTGAGTGGAACCAGGTCCAGTGGGATTCTTTTGAGTTATGTGCCTCTGAAAACCCCATCTGTCCTGTAAGGTCACTTATTTGTTTGCAGTCAGACAGGATTTAAAGCTGATGTTTTTCTGTCTGTAAAGCAGACCCAGTTCTTTCTTCCCCTTTCAGTCTGTGGCTAAGGTGCAAATAAAGTACATTGAAGGAAAAGGTTAAAAGGAGAAAATCTGATGCTGAGATGAATACTACAATTTCTGCTGTTACTGTAGAAATTCAGCAATAAATACACAGTCTTCAGCCTGAGTTTGAAATTGATCCTGCTTTTTCCTTTTTTCTCCCCACAGTTATTCCATTGGCTGACTACTATATTATCGCTGGAGTGATTTATCAGGCACCTGACTTAGGGTCTGTCATTAACTCCAGAGTTGTAAGTGTTCTGTGCGTTTGATGTAGACCAGTTTGCATCTGCTTTTACTTTTGGTTGTTCCCCAGGCTCTTTGAATGCCTCCTTCACTGTTTTGAGAAAAGATCTTGTGTAATATACTGTAGCTTAAAACCAACCCTACTGGTTAATATGGTGTATGTCCCAGAAGGAAATGACAGATCCTGGGAGAGCACGATAGGGTCCACAAAGTAGGATCCATTGTTCAAGGATGGCTGATCAGAACAACTCAAGCTACACAATTAGTGGAACAGCATGAGGTTCAAATAAGCAAAAGAAAATGGTGTGACATATCCATGGGAAATAGTAATTAAATATGCATTCAGTAAAGCTTGCTTTGGAATGTTAATATTAAGGTAATGTAATATTTTTCTTTAAATGAGGCTTATTTTTTTTTAAGTTGACGTTTATTTCTTTTTAAATAGTATATTCAGGTTTGTTTTGATTTCTTCTGTTCCAGTTAACTGCTGGTTTTGTAAACTTTTCCCTATCATTTTAGAAAAGCACTTTAGAAAAGGGCTTGTAAGGGCCTGTTGAAGAGGTTACTTTCTTGGTCCAAACCCAGATGTCCTAAGTTCCCTTCCCAGGACAAAAATGAAGGCGGAATATTAGCTTTTAAATCCCTGTTTTCAAAAATTTGTATTGTACTTTCCCCTTAATTTCTGAATGCTGCCTTGTGTCCTTGTCCCAAAAGCTCACTGCAGTTCATGGAATTCAGTCTGCTTTTGAAGAAGCCATGTCCTACTGTCGGTATCACCCATCCAAGGGCTACTGGTGGCATTTCAAAGATCAAGAGGAACGAGGTATGATTCCTAGTTGCTCCTGCATACTTTGGGAGAGGAATGTTGATGTAGGCAAAAGCTTGAGGCAGTGCAGAGTGATGTTGTAGAGGTGAGGTTAAGTGTCTATCTGTTGAAGGGTAGGTTAGTGCTCCCTGTCAGGTGGAAGGAGTCTTGCTCTTCTGTGCTGGTGGGGATGAACATCAAGGGGTGGGTAGGAGATGAAAATGATGAGCTGTGTATCAACAAAGCGGGCAACTATGCAGCCCACTGAGACCAAAGTACGTTTTCAGACGCCATGTGAATTTGTCAGAAGGGGAGAATTGTCCTTGATTTGTCTTCCACAGAAAATCCCAACCCCAGTGTCAAAGGGAAATGTAGGTGAAATGCAGAGGAGAGGGTCATGCCAACTTGTCATACAACAAAGAGCTCCTAAGAGAGTAGAACTTCTAAGACAGCCTTCTCTTATATTTCTGTGACTTGCAGAGAAAGCTAAACCAAAAGCCAAGAAGAAAGAAGAACCAAGTTCTATTTTCCAAAGGCAACGGGTAGATGCTTTGCTCTTAGACCTAAGACAAAAGTTTCCACCCAAGTTTGTTCAGGTATGAGGTGTTATAAGCTTGTAAGTATTACTGTAACTTACTTAGAACTTAAGGCAATCATAAGTACTTGAATGGGAATTTTCTGCAATGCTAACGTGGATTAGATAATAAATTTGAAATGGAAGGCTCTGAGCGGAGTGTAGGATTGCCCTTTGTAATTACAGGAGTCATGAAGACCTTGGTAAAACCATTAGGGACAATTTTATTATGCAAATTCCTTACCTAATCACAGAGAGTCCGCTCTTGACAGCTATCAGATTTTGCTGCTGCTTCCAGTTTCCTGCTTTGTGAGCTGAATCAAGCCACCGCAGCTGTTTTGTTTTAGTTACTCTGTTGTTCTGGAAGCTCATTAATTCACATGGAAATTCTTGGGATTCTCTGAAGTTGTTGTTATTACCTCTAATGGTCTCTAGTAGCTATTTGTTCCACCAGGTCTTCTGCTTGGGAGAAAAGGAAATGATGTTTACAGCATCTGGCAAAACTCGTTACTCTTCGGATGTGGGAAAGACTGGCTAACCCCGTATTGTTTGCTGTAGTGCTTTTCAGTTGTCAGAGGAAAATCTGGATGTTATAAAATGTTAATTGTATTTTTTTAAAGTATATTTAGTGATCTCTTTTACCCTCAACTATTATGTATAACGATGCATTGCTTGGTTTATAGTCCTAAATGAATAGCAGGAAGGGTTAAGAATTATGACTTTAGTTCAGCTGATGTGTTATTTTAATTTCTTTTTTTTTTTTTTTCCTTCTCTACAGCAAAAGCCTGGAGAAAAGCCTGTCCCAGGTAAAACTCTAATATTCTCACAAAACTTAAACAATGGGCTCTACATAGCGGTGTCTTCCAGCTGCCATTTACGCCCCTTCCTGCTGCTGCTGAGGTGGTTAGGAATTCTGGCATTGCCTAATTGAGCAAAGTACTAGGTAAGAGCTCTCTGTGGCAGCCAGAGTGAAGTTGCAAAAAGTGAGCTCTACTCTTGGCCCTTCTGTCTGTAGAACTGTATTGCCTGGAGGTTGCCAGGAGGTCCAAATCCAGGAAATGGTCTTTAAAAGCTGGAGGAGGGTGAATGAGGGAACAGTCTGGTCAGTCCAGCATTGTAGTGATTTTTGCCTGGAGCTACAAGCTCAAGGAAACCTGCAAAGGCTTTGAGTTGATCGTAAGCAACGTCAAAACAGGAAGAGTGTGAACTGTACGTTTTCAATCTGTGCCACTTTTTTTGCTTGTATAGGTTTTGAATTTAGTCCCTGGTTATTCTTTTACCTTCTAAATGAATTTTGCCCCTTTGACATAAACAGTATTTTCCAAGTACTCTGAACAGTATTTTAGGAATAAGAATTGGAGGTTTACCTTTCTTTTGCTGTTATTTCTGAAGTGGATCAAATCAAGAAGGAACCAGAACCAGTCCCTGAAGCTGTCAAGCCAGAGGAAAAAGAGGCTGCGAAGAATGCTCAGCAGAGCTCTGGTGCCAAAGGACCACCTGAAAAACGGACAAGACTTCAGTGAACGGAGTTGTTGTTGCACATCTGGATTAGTCAGTATGTGGAAAACAGGAGATTTTTGCTCCCCTTTTTTCTGTATTTAAGTTCTTCAGCTGAGACTGGCAATTCAGGGACTGAAGTTCCTGTAACAGCTCTTTCTGTAGAAAGCTGTCATGCAGATGTTAATGTCAGGATATGAGCTGCCTCAAAAAAGGTGTTTTCAGTCTTCATCTTACTGTGGATGTTGGCTTCAGGGAATGGTTTATATGTGACATATTTTGCAGACTCCTGAAATCTTTGCAAACTCTTGCATCCCTTGTGTCTAGGTTTCTATGTTAAAAGAGAAACTTTTGTATAAACCCCCCCTGAATTCTTGGCAAATAAAACTCCTGGCTGCTGGAATACCGTTCTTAAATGCTTACTTGGTTAGTAGCAAATATACCATATGGATTGGCAACATTTTTTTTTTTTTTTTTTGCTTCAATGTCAGAATATATTGTGCACTATTTTGCAGAAGAAAAGTTCATCTAAAGGATTTAGGCTGCCTGCTATAAATTGCTGTGCCTTTGGTATACAGATAAAAGATTTGATAACTGGAGGCTCAAATCCATGTAATTAGATGTTGAACTGCTTTTAGGCTCTAAATGTTCTGGGCCACTCATTTTATTTAATGGTTAAGCTGGTCTTTTATAATAAAAGCTAATGTCCTATGAGCAAGATTTATGATGGCGTGAAACAGGCTAAAATGTCTTGCTGTTGAACACTCAGTGTAGCTGTTCATATTTTTCCTTTTTTCTTTCTCTGCAACTCAAATATATCAATTGCATCTCTTCCTGTGCTTCTAGCACTTTCTTGCTAGACTTTGGTTAGTCATCTGCATTTTACATCTGAGGAGGTAGGATGGTGGAAGAGAAATGTCATTGACAGCTATGCACTTTGCTCTTGAAGCATGCTGCTTATATAGGGTTTTTTTGCAGTGAAATTCGAAGGCATCCATCGCAAAGAAATAACTATTGGTTTGGCTTTGTTTTTTCATTGAAGTAACGGAGCAGTGCTTGAAATAGTTTGTTTCTTTTACTAAACTGTAGTAAGCAAGGAAAAGGTCTGTACATAGCAGACAAAATGTGGATAGGAAGGAAGACTAAAACATGCTGAGACAGTTGTGTCAAAGTTATTTTGAGGTTACAAGATACTTTACTTGTTTCAGTAACTAATGTACAGCTCTGACTGGGTGGCTATTGAATGATGACAGGACCCATGTGATTTTTGTGCCATAATCCAAAGCTGTAATGTTAAAGATGCAGATAAGATGATAGCTGCTTGTAATTGATGCAGATAAACACCTAAAATTGATGTATTGGTGTATTAGCTTCATTTCACACCATGCGGGTCAAGTTTGAACCACTGTTTCTCCAAAAGTTGATAGAAGTAGATAATAAGCTGGTGTAAACTCTTAAATCAAGTGAAGATATAGAAAGCAGTTACTCTAGGATGCTCAAAACATGACATGGGTAATTATTCAGCACTGAATAATTTACAAGGTAGTGTGAATACACTTAGAACAAAAAGGTGTTGATTTTTTTCTTGTATTAAGGAAATTCCCATGAAAACAAGGAGCTCAAGAAGCATGAAAGCCATCACCTTACCTACTTCTGTGATGGAAAACAGGATCTCCAGAAATGAGGCAGGAGTGGTGAGGAACCTCAGGAGTCCTTGCTGGATTTTTGGTGTTCACAATAAAGTCCTTGGAAATGACCACTAAAGAAGCTGAATTTCTCCATAGTTACTCATGTTACTAAGAACCTGCTTGTCATTTAGAAAAACTTAACCAAGAATGATAACTAGACTGCATTGTAATGAGGGTCTAGGTTTGGTGGGTTTTTTTGAGGTAGAAAACGTAACTACATGTATACCAAGGAAAGATGTAGTGTTACTAGCCAAAGAAATCATAGAATCATGGAATGGTTAGAGTTGGAAGGGACCTTAAAGGTCATTGCTGTTTCAACCCCCCTGCCATGGGCAGGGACACCTCCCACTAGAGCAGGTTGCTCAAAGCCCCATCCAGCCTGGCCTTAAACACTTCCACAGATGGTGCATCCACAGCTTCCCTGGGCAACCTGTTCCAGTGCATCACCACCCTCACAGGAAAGAATGTCTTCCAATCTAAATCTCCCCTCTTCCAGTTTAAAACCATTCCCCCTTGTCCTAGACTTCCTGACGAACAGTCCCTCTCCAGCTCTCCTGGAGCTCCCTTCAGATCCTGGAAGGCTGCTCTCAGGNTGATTTGCACTAGCCCACCTCTCAAACCTGTCCAGGTCCCTCTGGATGACATCCCTTCCCTCCAGCATGCCGACTGCGCTACCTAGCTTGGTGTTATCGGCAAACTTGCTGAGAGTGCACTCTATCCCACTGTCCATGCCTCTGATAAAGATGTTAAATAATATTGGTTCTAGTACTAACCCTTGAGGGACACCACTCATCACCGGCTGCCACTTGGACATTGACCCGTTGACCACAGCCCTTTGAGTGCGGCCATCCACCCAGTTCCTTATCCACTGAGTGGTCCATCCATCCAACCCGTGACTTTCCAATTTGGAGACTAGGATGTCATGTGGGACAGTGTCAAATGCTTTGCTTAAGTCCAGGTAGATGATGTCTGTTGCTCTGCCTTTGTCCACCAAGTTTGTGGCAGTATCATAGAAGGCCATCAAATTTGACAGACAGGATTTGCCCTTGGTGCAGCCATGGTGGCTGTCTCCACCTCCTTAAAAATATATCTTAAAATTGCCTCTTTAAAAATATATATCCTCCTTATAAATATATCTTGCCTGTTGCCAAAGGCAAATATAGCTGTGGTCAAAGATGGATGTTAGCACGCATAGTATGAGCAAAGTATTTTATCAGTTGCTGGACTTCACTGGAAATAATGTATTGTACAGCTCAGTGCCTGAAAATGGATTCTCCTAAAATACAGGGGTTTGAAGAAGAGCAATAAAATGAGTAGGAGAAGAATCCTCCTACAAAGTCACTGGGAGGACCAAGACTTTATTTCTTTAGGAAAGAAAAGGCAAATACTGAGTCTTTATAAAATCGAGTATGGTGAAGCAAGTAGGAAAGTAGAGAACTGTTGATCTTGCGGTATAAGAATAGAGAGACAAGTTAATGAATTAGAGTTAGATCTAGAACAGATGGTTATACTCCACACTCAGAAAGTAGAAGTTTCTTGGTAGAAACTACTACAGCTATACACACGCACATATGTGCACCCTGGCACAGGCACCAACGCTTCACTTCTTGGTCTGCTCAACACATGCACTGTGCCTCAGGAGGCTGAGCAGCGCGAGAGGAAATGCTCAGCGCCTCCCTCAGCTGTCGTAGTTAAAGTAAGACACATGCTAATAGAGGGCACCAAGGAGTGCTCTGTGGCTGTTGAGTGGCAGTTGGAGGTCCTCGGAGAACCGCTGGCCAAGTGGCAGTTGGAGGCCCTTGGAGGACCGCAGCCCTCGCCGGTTGAGTGGCAGTTGGAGGCCTGAGAGTCGATCCCCAACGTGTCATGAGGCAGCAGCCATGAGGGCATGGCTATGGCTACTGGTGCTGCTGGGCCTGGCAAGTTGTCCTGCCACTCTGGGAGGCATAAAGGACCACCTTTATGGGGACCTGCGTTTCACCGCCAGCTGGGTGATGGTGCCACGGCAGTTGAGCCCCCGGGCCAGCACCACCTCCCCAACTGTCTCCTACTTGGTGGAGTTGGAGGGGCAGCCACGGGTGCTGCTCCTGCGGCCCCGGCGGGGCCTGGTCTCCCGCCCCTTCACCTTGGTCACCTATGGCAAGGATGGAGCCCGCTGGGAGGAGCACCCCATCGTGCAGGACAGCTGCTTCTACCAGGGTGAGGTGCAGGGGAGCTCTGGCTCCTTGGTGGCCCTCAGCACTTGCGGCAGGGGCCTTCATGGACTTCTCTGGGTGGAGGACAGCACCTACGAGATTGAGCCCATCCCCAACAATCCAGACTTCCGCCACGTCATCTACCGCTTGGAGCATGTCATCAACCCTGTGGGTTCCACCTGTGGGCTCACCATGGAGGAGCTGCAACACCAAAAGGCCTTGCTGCCCTGGTTCAAGACCCCCCAGGAAGAGGAGGAGGTGGAGGAAGAGGAGGAGATGGTAGAGGGCTGGTGGACACACAGCAGGTATGTGAAGATAGCAGTGGTCGTGGACAATGTGCGGTTTGTGAAGACAGGCAGGAACAAATCTGAAGTCTTGAGGCAAGTCATACAAATCATCAACATTGCAGACTCTATATACAAACAGCTTTCCCTTCGGGTGTTTCTTGTGGGTTTGGAAATCTGGACCAAAAGCAACCATATAAACATTACTAATTCTATCAACAAGGTACTTGACAGCTTCAACAGGTGGCGGAAGTCAGACCTGCTTCCACGGATGCCCCATGATACTGCTCACTTATTTGCATTTCAGGGCTTTGGAAAAAGCGTGGGATTGGCGTTTCTGGGATCCATCTGTGATAGCCACTGGTCATCAGCAGTCGATTCTTATACTAATAGGAAGTTGTCCTCCTTTGTTAACACATTTGTTCATGAGTTAGGCCATAATCTTGGCATGCAGCATGATAAGCCAAGCTGTAAATGCAGACGAAAGAAATGCATTATGTATGAAAGCAGTGTTGACACTGATGCGTTCAGTGACTGCAGTTACCAATACTACTTTGATATGCTGGCTCAAGGTGCGAACTGCCTTCGCCAACCGCCAAAACCTGGCACTTTCTACACTACAAGGCGTACATACTGTGGGAATAAGATAGTAGAAGATGGAGAGCAATGTGACTGTGGTTCAGCATCAAGCTGCAGAAAGGATCCTTGTTGTCACCCAAACTGTACGTTAACTGCAGGTTCTGTCTGTGCTTCTGGAAAATGCTGCAAGAGATGTCAGGTCCTGCCAGCAGGAACACTCTGCAGAGCAAGGACTGATGACTGTGACCTGCCAGAGTACTGCACTGGTACTTCCTCCTTGTGCCCGCCAGATGTCTACATGCAAGATGGAACCCTTTGCAAAGATGGTGCTTATTGCTATCAAGGAAAATGTTCTTCTCACAGTAAACAGTGCCAGCGTCTCTTTGGCAGAAAAGCAAAGCCTGCTCCTTTAGATTGCTTCAAAGCAGTGAATATGCGAGGTGACCGGTTTGGGAATTGTGGTATTCGTAATAATATCCATTTTACAAAATGCAGCATTGAGAATGTCTTATGTGGTAGGATCCAGTGTGAAAACATAAAGAAATTGCCTTTTTTGGAGAACCATGAAACTCTAATCCAAACCCCTGTTGGAGATAAAATATGCTGGGGTCTTGACTATCATGTTGGGATGCCAGGAGCTGACAAGGGGGCTGTGGAAGATGGCACGCCGTGCGGTACTGACAAGCTTTGTATCAACGGGACGTGTACCAGCGTATCAGTGCTGAACTATGACTGTAACCTGACAGTGTGTCATAACAGGGGACTCTGTAACAACCGTAAGAATTGTCACTGCGAGTATGGCTGGGCTCCTCCATATTGTGAATGGAGAGGACATGGAGGGAGCATTGATAGCGGACCCCCTCCACCCAGGGAGTTTTGGAGGCTGGAAGCAGCAGTAACAGCATTTCGTATTTTATCTATTCTTTTACCCTGTGTCGTTGGAGTAATCCTTGCCATACATTATAGAGGGAAAATAGTGGGATGTCTTAGGAGGAGCAAGCCTCGAACTTCAAATACTGGAAATGCCATCGCTTCCTAAAGAAAATCTGCTGGAGAGTCAAAATCCACCACAAAGCACTTGCTGAAGACCAACAAGCAATAGCTTTGGATGCTCCTGGGAAATCTCCTTTAAGCAGAGCCAGCAGGTAACTCATCAGAATAATTCAACACAGTCTGAATAGTTCTAGTCTCATGTGAAACTGTTATTAAAATGAACACTGCTAACATTTACTCTGCATTTAAAGTTAATAAATGCAGGCAGAAAGGCATACTGTTCTTTTTTTTTTTCCCTTTTATTTGCACCTTCAGCTCTTAGTTAGGCAAACTGTAAATATAGCTTTTAGGCTTCATAGCAATAGTTCACAAATGTAAACTTGTTAAAACAGGTACGTAAATTCTGTGCCTCAACTTACTCCTTCATCTGATGCTCTCTCCAGTTCAGGGGTAGAGATGTTAATGTCTTGCTTCTGTTATTCATTAAAAATAATATGGAGAAAAAAAATTGCTTTTGCAGTCTTCATTTAATTCACATCTGTGACACACAGGCGAGCAAGAAACCGGTATTGCAGTGTCTGTGGTGTGAGCCCCTTCTGCCTGCTTCCCTGGGAGCAGTCCTGCAGACAGGGGTGGATCATAGAGAACGGGGTCTTCATTTTGTGAGACAGTAGAGAAGCGTTTTTCAGATCAAGCATTACATTCTGAACCATCAAATTACACGTCAAGAGTGCAGTGACACCAAACCTGATGTTTCACAAGAACAAATTGTCTTTCTTTTCTGGAAACTTTCCAGTACATTGGCTGCTGAGTTCTGAGAAGTGCAGTGTGTTTTATTGTCACTAAGAGGAGCTGTGTGTGAGGTTGCACGAGTTAACTGAATCCCTTTAATATTTGGAGTTATCTTGCCGGTCTCCCTCCCACAGAATTCCTGCAATATTTGATAGATGTTTTATCTAGCTATCTCAGGAGCTTTCTCTTGGTTTACTTCTTAAGCTGGTACTGAATGTATCCTTGCAACTCTATGAGTGGAGCGTCACACAAAAGTATTGTATCTTTCATTTTTTAATAGGAGATAAATAAAATGTGTCTAACTTGAGAAAAAACACAGGGGTTGTGGAAATACCATTAATACGTGTTTGTGGGGTTTTTTAAATTATTATTATTATAGCAGAGACTGGATCTTTCAAACAGATCAGTATTGTGAGAGATGGATAAGAATTTGAGAATATTATAATCATGAGATGAGCTCAGTAGGTGGACGGGAAGATTTTAAGTCCCTGAGTACCTACCTGGCCAGTAGGAAAAAGGGACAGGGAAATGATGTGATCGGGAAAAGGTATAACCACTCTAAGTACTGAAAGTGGAGTACATCTCCTCTTTAGGGGAGGAGTCCCTGAGTACCTACCTGGCCAGTAGGAGTATCTTTTTCTTTACTTTTCTTTACTTTTTCTTTACTTTTTGTATCTTTTTCTATCTTTGCTTCAAAGACTTTGTCCTCTTTTCATGTTCTATTAGTGAGCTGGCATTTCCCACAGTATAAAGAGAAGTCTGTAGTCCAGATTTATAGCAAAAACTTTATTTTGAAGGACTGATGTTTCTGGAGGAAGGGCTCTGATGTTCTGGTCTGCTACCAAAAGAATTAGTGTTTGGAAAGCCAAACCCATATTTTTAGCAAACAATGTGAAGGCAGGAAAAGTAGCCCAATACTCGAAACGTTTGTGAAGAAAGATGTTGGCGATTCTACAAATGATGATGGTAAGCTCTTGTAGCCTCCAAGTATGACATTTAGGTTTCAGAACACACATTTTCCTGTGCCCTATTTTTAAAAAATGTGTGTGTTCTGCATCCAGAAAGGGCTGGTTATATTATGGCTGAATGTGAAATAGGAAGGATGTGATTCACAGTCCTTCATGGCTTTTTGTCTAAAGCAAATGGGTCCTTAAATTGCTAGGTATGTTTCTCTGGGGAAATGAGGTAACAGGTTGGTTGTTCAGCAGGCCCCGCATGCTATCGTGATGCAACATGAATGGTTTTGATGAGATGAAGAAAAATTAATCATATGTTTATATCAAAACCCAAGATAACTGCCCCTTCACTAAGACCCCAAATTTATTCCTTACAACCAGAGACCTATTTTGGGAGGGGTGGGGGGGAATGTGGGTGGTATGTTTTTTCATCAGAGAAGCAGTAGTCTTAATTCAGGTGTGACAAGCAAGGGAGATGTGGATGAGGTGAAAGATGGGAGAGAACACAAGCTCTACACCCAACACCTTTCAGCTCCCTATGCCCAGCTTGTAGCTGCTGGCAGACTTTTTTTATTTTGCTTTTTAAGTACATAAACATCAGTGGCAGGAGTCTCGGGATGTCACCTCGATGGCCTGCGTTTGTTGATTGATCATACACCATAAATTGCTGAGTATAGATTTATGCTGAGTCCGGAGAGATGCTTAGCAGGCACAGTGTTCTTATTTACATATGTGCATACAGAAGAGATAGAAAGCACAATTTAGGCTAGAAAGCTTACTTGCAGATGTGGTTTTGGAAGAGACAAAGTGATAAACTGCTATAGTTTGCGGTTTTCTCTGTGCTTAAAGATTGTTCTAGAACATTGTGACTGTTAATTGGGAGGAGGCTTTCAGCAAGTTTGGATAGGAGTGTTTCTGTACGCTTTTCTTCTATTTCTGCTTAGGCTGTATGAGCAAGACAAACATGCATCTCAACAAACCTATTCTACAATTTCTAAAATGTGTGACTCCTCTTGACAATATTGTTATTTCTGATTTCACCATAGCAACAAATAGCTTGGTGTTTCTGGGGGTTTTGTGACAAATGTCCCACTACTCGTGTCATGACCTGTGAGGCAGGTGTTCTAACCCTCGGTTGAGTGCTAGGCATTAATGGTGTAGCATTAAGGCACGTCACACGCTCTTCCTCTAACCCAGATACAGCACCCAGGCTGCCTCTTCCTGGTAAATTCAGGAATCCAAAAGTGCAGATAATCCTGGAATGAATGCAGTCAAAAGTATTTGTTATGTGTACCGTGACACTGAACAAACAAATCAGTAGTGTAACACTGAAGACTGGATGGAGCACCTGATCCTCATTCTCATCAGAAAAGTTCCTGCAGCCTGTTGACACGGGTGTCCCAGCGGTGCCAAACAGTCAGGTGATTAAATTGTTCTCTGTTGTCATTGTGTGTAGCACAACACTTGTAGTATAAGGACAAAGTTTAATGAGGAAACAAACGGGTAATTTTTCCCTTGCTATCTTTTTCCCTATAGTCTATTGGTTCAAGAACTCCCTGAGGTACAGGATTCCTGGGTTTAGATGGGTCCTCTCTTAGAGAGTTGAACTACTTTGCCTTTCATTGTTAGGTAATTATCTGTGGACTTCTGGAGAGTTTTGAGGACATTTCCCAGGTCCTCAAACTGACCTCCTTCTGCAGGACACAGTGAAGCACTGATTGTTTCCCAGCAGTGGTGGCCAGGGTGGCAGTTCTGTGTGCTGTTTGGATCTAAGGCTACCACTGTATCACCTTGCAGCACAACTAGGCATTGGCATGGACGCTCTCTGCTACCCTTTGGGCTTCTGCCCATCCCGTTCCGTGCTATGTGGCCAGTTGAAAGGGCTGGTGGCGGGTCACACATCCCTGTGTTTCGCTGCCTGGAAAAACTACAACCTGCTCCTTAACACTCCTGAGAATCATAGAATGGTCAGAGTTGGAAGGGACATTAAAGATCATCCAGTTCCAATCCCCCTGCCACGGGCAGGGACACCTCTCACTAGAGCAGGTTGCTCAAAGCCCCGTCCAGCCTGGCCTTGAACACTTCCTGGGATGGGGCATCCACAACTTCTCTGGGCAACCTGTTCCAGTGTCGCACCACCACTTTCACAGGAAAGAATTTCTTCCTAATACCTAATCTAAATCTCCCCTCTTCCAATTTAAAACCATTACCCCTTGTCTTATCACTAGAATTCCTGACAAACAGTCCCTCTCCAGCTCTCCTGTAGCTCCCTTCAGATCCTGGAAGGCTGCTCTCAGGTCTCCCCGGAGCCTTCTCTTCTCCAAGCTGAACAGCCCCAGCTCCCTCAGCCTGTCCTCATAGGAGAGGTGCTCCAACCCCCTGATCATCCTTGTGGCCCTCCACTGGACCTGTTC
>VXBW01007744.1:1000767-1037192 GCA_013400375.1 Thinocorus orbignyianus | reverse complement strand
GTCGGCGGCGGGGGCTGGGGGGCCCTCAGCAGGCGCTGAGGCCGGTGCCCGCTGCCCGGTGTGGGAGCAGCGGCCTCTCCTGCCCTGGCGGGCCCGTGGTGGGTACGATGACCTGCGTGGGGCGGAGGTGGCCAGGTCAGGCTGTGCCCGCTGCCTGGGGTGAGACGCTCCTGTCTCTCTCAGGCGAGGTGGCTGGAGCCCAGCCCCCAGCCGGGTGGGATAACCCCAAATTCGGGGGAGTTTTGGAAGAACGTGGCCGTGTCCTGTACCGCCAGCTGCCTGTTAGTAGTTTGGGGTGGCGTTAGAGAGGGTTCAGGAGGATAAGGGAGAGGAGCCCGGGCTGGAAGGGAGAGGGAGCAGGGTAGTCGATGGGGTGTTTTTTGGCATTGCTTTCCCTGTCACAGCAGCAGCCTGTGCTGCCGCGGGAGCCTGCAGGAGCCCGGGACGCCCTGGTATTTCTACAGGATTTATGATGCTGTTCCAGTTGCGCTTTCAGAAGCGTGGCACGTTAGCACCAGGTGTGAGGCTCTGGAGCAAAAGCCTAGCTCCACAGAACCACAGGCTCCAGGGAGGTTTTGGAACCAGAGCTGTACTTTGGTGTGTCAGGCCTTCTCTTTAATTCAAATGAGCGTGAAAGAAAATGTGGCAGCACTTCTGTCAGCACAACTGCTTGGTGTGGCTACTGGCCCACCTTGACCCCACCACAGGACCCCAGGGATCCACAACACCCACATTGTTGGCGTGTGTACCGTTTTCCTTTCTCCAGGGTGAAGGTAGTTCCTCTGCTGGGCTGGGGTTGGTCCTGACGCCCCATGCCAGTGATCACACCCCAAAAGATGAGCCCAGCAGGCAGCCCTCTGCCTCCCTTGCTCACCGGGGCGGCCAGCGGTCTGAAAGCTGCATTAGCCCTCTGTGAAAGGCCAGAAGCTCAAGCTAACGAAGCCACACTTGGCAGGGAAAACTGTTTGCTAAATGAAGCTGACTTAGATGGGAAAGCTGGTTCCATACATTTGGGAACCTAAAATCTTGAGGGAGGTGGAAGGGGATGTCGAAGGGGAGGGTTGAGAGGTCTTGAATGTGGCCACAACAGTTCAAGTCTGATCACTGCAAGCAGCATTTGTCCTGTTGTTAATATGGGCTATGAATTTTTAGAGTTAGGTTTCTGTGTCGGTTGATTTGGAGGTCCTACAGCCCTCTATGGCCTTGATACCTTTACCTTGTGAGTTATTATTAATTTCTGTGGAAGGGACAAAACACTGCTTTCTGTAAAGCGTAGTATAATCCCATAATCTCTCTAAACAGAGTTTTGACTGCAACTTTTAAAAATAAGTCTGCTGCTAAACACCTCTGGCAAAAGTTTGCCAAGGAGGTGAATGTGTTTACAGTGGAAAAACTGTGTTTGTGTCCTCCTTTCAAATTTCCTGATGAGGTACTAGGCTGAAGTGAGACAGAAAAATCTGGCTTTATCGGAAAGGAAATAATTTAATTGGTTCAAATTGCAATATTATTAAATCTCTCTTTTCCTAATCTTGCCAATTGTGATGGGTTTTAATATCTTTTTGAGGGACTTTAATGTTTTAAGGGGGGCAAAGGACACATAGGGAGGTCTGCAGCCTCAGGGAGGGTCAAAAGTTTAGCCCAGAGTCCGCTTTTAAAGCTCTGCCGTTCCACTTCTGGTCCCTCAGAGACAAGGGATTTAGTGCTGTGTGCTCTCTCTTCTTCCCTTTGCTCCTTTTCTCCCAGTTGTGCCGTGTCTCATTCTTTGGCCTCATGAGCTGGAAGAGAAGAGTAGCAGAGAGCTCAAGGAATGACATGAAAGATATTTTTAGCTAGAGTGGAAATTTAAGTGCTGGAAAGGTATGACACAGTGGAGAAGCCCTATGAATGGTTAACTTGGTCTAATGAGAGCTGCTGCCTCTTTCTGTCATGAAGATCTGCTCCTATCTCATGTTGCCTATACAGCTGAAAGCTGTGACTTTTGATTGTTTTTCCAATCATGGGCGAAAACTTGAAAAATGTGTACTTTTTTTTTATATATATCTCTATGTTTGGGGATTTTGATGTATGTGAGGGAGAATCAATGTACTCTGAAACTCTGGTTCCTTCTTTATGACTTTTTAATAAATGTTGGTTGCACTTTATGCTTTCTGTAGCGTTGATTTCATTTTCTTCCTTGTTTGTCTGGAGCTGCCAGGAAGAGGAGGAGGAAAAAAAAAAAATGGTGTGGCAAGATTGCTGTTAATATTTTTTTACTTCCCAGCTGTAGATGCACACCTAAAATAGCATGACTCATCTTGTACATCCTTTGATCTCCTATGACTGATTTGAACTGCAGCAGGCACAAGGTGGTTTTGCTTTCATTTGCAACTTTCCCTTTCAAGGTCTTTAGTCCCAACTTTGAAAGTGAGAAAGAAAGAGAAGATAAATAAATCAGCCTGGCTGAACATGGGGAAAATTTGCCTTCAGCAGTTCTTGACAGTAGGTTTTGGGCTGGTTTATTTCAGAAAAATAAGTGGGTTTTTTTGTTTGTTTGTTTCTCCATTTACTTTGATTGCATATTTGAGGGATTTTTTCCTTTTCCTTATCTTCCCTTTCTTTTTTTTTTGTTGCAAGCCTCTTGTTAGGGGACCTTTCCTATCCCTTGTCACAGACTATTATTTGCAGAGAAACTTAGCTGCATGTGCAGTGGGGAATTGGCTCTCATAACCTGTGGTTTTCCAGATTTTGAATTCAGTTTGTTCTTGTGGATTTCAGTAAAACAAGAAGTCTTAATCTTTAATTGCACTTTAATCCAGCAGCTGGTTTGAGCTAGAGATCTGTAATCAAGGCTTACTTTAAAGAACAATACGAAACATAACAGAAATGTGAAGTGGATAACAGTTCTGTTTAATGTATGTATTATTATTTGGTTTACTTCAAATCCCAGAACTTTGTCCATATTTCCTTTGGTATTTTGAATTCTTGAAACAGAAAAAAGTGATTACTTACAATTTAAAGTAGCTGCATCTAAGTTAATCTTACTCTCGGAGGCCAAGGACACCAGTTCCAGCTCCATAGATGTGGAATGGGAATGTTCTGAGCTCTAGGTACTCTCAAGCTGGTAGCCCAGCTCCTCTTGCTTGTTTCCTCATCTGTGGGCAGTGTATAAAGCTTCTCCCCTTTCCTCTCTCTGTTTCCCAGCTCATGAAATGCTTGTCAAGTACAATTTCTTGTTGCTCCAGGGTAATGACTTGGTAGAGCTGCCTGTGAAATGCAGAATGCTTTTGTTTGTCTTTTGTCCTGAGCTGAAAATGTGTATTTTGCTAAGAGCTGACTTGAAATTTCAGAAATGATGGTATGTCCCTCAGTATTCCCCAGCACCCACCTCGAAACTGCTCAGGGGTGCTTTATGGAATGAAGCATCTGGGTCCTCAGGCATTCAGGGTCTTTCCTCTGCTTTCAAGACCAGTTTAATGAAACTAACTTTACTAGACGTGGTGGTTGGAAAGAATGGTGTAGACTTGTGTGCTGTGAGTTTTAGTATGGTGGAGAAAACAGGACAATGTGGGAGGGTACAATCCCCAACAAGAGCAAGAATATCTGAAGCTTTGAGCTTTTTTTCATCAGCTTTCTCTCTGGCTTACCTTAGGGCTGGGCTTCAACATTGTTGGTGGGACAGATCAGCAGTACATTTCCAATGACAACAGCATCTATGTCAGCCGGATCAAAAAGGATGGGGCAGCTTACCTTGATGGCCGGTTACAAGAAGGAGATAAAATTTTATCGGTAAGCCCTTTCTTCTGTGCCCAGTGTGTTCTGGAAATGCAGTCATCTGGGGTGTGATGTGAGATGCAAGTTTGCCATCGCAGTGCACAGAGAGGTGATGAACCCAATTAGATGACACTGAGCAAACTCCATGGAGGAGCTATCTTGGGTGTCTGGGGAGAGCTTTGGGCGGTGGGGGGATGAGTGCTTCTATGCATGGGCCCGTCTCTTCTGCCTTCTTGATTTGTCTCAGCAGTGGTGCTTGGTGCTGTGCTTGTATTTCCTCTGTGTCTTGTCTCTCTAAGGTTTTAGAATCTGTCAGACCTTCTCTTGTTCACAACAGATCGTCATTTACACATGTGTAAATAAAGCTCTTCCACCTTTTTTGACTAGTAGTCCATGATTACTGATCCTTGCTCAGGAAGAGTTTTAGGCCTTAAAACTTCCAGGCCATAAAACTCTTTGTTTCAGCTCATGAGGAATAATACAGGTGGCTTTTCCTTTCAAAAATTTTTTTCAGATGACTGAGGTTCAGTCCCACTGGTTCTTCTGGCAGTTGGCAATCATACAAGACAATATGCTTTACAAAGTGATGAGTGAAGTAGCATCTCCTGGTGTGAAACATGATCTTTTAATACTCCTTAATTTTATTTTATACTTGCTTATTAAGGTCCTCATGTAATCTTTTTAGGCTCTACAGAGTGCCTTGCACTAGTTGGAGCCTATTATTGATCCAGAAAAATTTATTAAGTTAAATGGAGAATATTATCCTATCTTTTCTTGGCGGTTTAATATTTTTGGGGGAGTCTAAATGTCAAGAGAAGGGAGGCACTAGATGTGGTCTCAGGGCATACAATTAGGGGTAACAGGGATGAAAAAGAAAAAAATGATTGTCATCACTTAGTGAATGAAGTCAATTTTCTTAATTTAAAAAAAATCCTCACACATTCAAATGGATGCCAATATGCACGTAGCTCCTTTTTCATTTTGTTACATCAATATGCTTTGAAATGTATGTTTACAACACTCTTTTCAAACAGAAGGGTTTCAAAGGTAGACCTGTAGAGGGAACAATGTGGGAAAGAGACTCGTAATTTTGCTGTAGCAGCTCTTTCATTTTCATTAGCAGTCAGGATTATACCTTTGATTTGTTTCCAGTAAAGCAACAGCATAAGAAGCTGCCATTGACACACCTGTCTTCTTATATTCTGATTTTGCTTCTAGGTAGTCTTTTTTCAGTACCTCTGTGTTTTGGCTTGGAGTTTCTCATGTTACCTCTCAACGTATGAAAATAAATCTGTAACACGAATAGATGAATGTGGGTCTTGCTGATTAAATTATCATGCCCCAGATGCAGAGTTTTGCGGAAGAAGAAGATTTTGGTCTCCTTTATCTCCTGTCCTTCCAGCGTTAGCTTACATCATTAAAACTTTGCCTTCTGCCCTTTAGCAACTGGTTCTCCTTTTCCTTTCTTGCTAGGTCAATGGCAGAGACTTGAAGGATTTGCGGCACAAGGATGCTGTGGAACTGTTCAGGAACGCGGGCTATGATGTGTCTCTGAAAATTCAGCGCAGGGTACGTTTTACCTGTTTCTTAGGACTATTTCTCACTCAGATTAGACTGGTTTCTATGATGGATAGCTCTGTATTTCATGAGGCAGAAAAATACCGTGTCTGGGTGCTCAGGGGGAATTATGCATATAAAGATTTTGTTTGGATTGTAGCCTTCTCTAGTTGACCCATAGCTGTAATCATCCATGCATTACTACTTTGTAACAGTACCAGTGCAGAGGTGAGTTTGGAGAAGTCCTTGTTTTGCTGGACTGTGGTGTGTTTTTCTTACGGATCTCCTTTCTCAGAGGTAAAGGTTAGTCTGTGTGAAGACAGAATCTCAAGTTCTCTAGTTTTGTTTTGGAGGCCAAAATCTTACTGGAGACAAAACTCCCCCGTTGTTTCAGAGGTCATCGCTGATGTTAGTGTTGAGGTGTGTGTGTGGCCCACCACAAAGGAGCAAATGTGGGCTGCTATAGTTTAAATATACTGGCACCATTTTGGATATAGAAAGAACAGAATCCTGCTTACTGTTGTAATTTGAAGAGCCTTGGCTAGCACTGAAATACAAAGAAAATACTGATCAGCGTGCTTGTTGAGAGAGCTGTGTTGAGGCCCCTTTTCTACTCCTTTAGTAAAGGGGTAAATCTTCTGGACCAGTGTACAGGGCAGTTAAAAAAAAACAACAATTAATGATACCCTTTTCCTGGTAAAGGCACTAGGAAATACTGTGGTTGGAAGTGCACCAAGGGATGACCGGGGGTGTGTGTGGCATTGCTTCTGCTGTATGAGACATACCCTGCTCCAGCTGGTAGAGTCCTCACTTACAATGTGGCAGAGAAACACGAAGGTGCCTGGTTAATGACTGGCTACCCTGCAGTAAAGCTCAGTCTATTCAAAGCCATTCCAACCCTCCCATCCAGCTGGGGAAACCGTGTTGCCCATCCTTGCAGAACCTCCTGCTCCTGACACAGAACTGGGGGCTTTACTGTGGTGGCCTCTGACACAAATACTTTTTTGTTGTTCTTGTTTTTTCCCTTGTAGTTGCAGCCACAGAATGGCCCCGTGGGTCATCGAGACACTGGAGAATCAGGTGGGCTTCCTCTAGCAGCCTTTCTCGTGCCAGGCCTGGCGCTCGCTGCAGCGGCGGTCTGGATCTTGCTGAGGTATCGACAGCGGATGTGAAGAATTCACCTTTTGGAAATCACTGCGTATTTTACACAGCTATGATGTAATTTAAAGATAGAGAATCAACGATTTTATCACAGACTGATGTCGAAAAGGATCATTGCCTATCATAAAGCTGCTGCTGATGTTCTTATATATTGATTTTGTTGCGGGGTGGATGGAAGTGGAGAGGTGGAGGGGAAGGGAGATGACTGTGTTTATGTGTAGAGTGGGATAGCTGTATTTTTTGACTAATCTGGGGAGGTTTTGCCATCCCCCTCTATTTTGCACCATGAACTTTCAAACACACTCATCTGTTCCATGTTTTAAGATGGGACTTTTGGTTAAAGGGAGTGGGGGTTGAAGTGGTTTTAAATCAAAAACATTTACTAGAAGCTTTACCTTGTTTCCACTGAATTTGTCGTGAAACTAATGATCCCTGTCTGAACCATGAATAAAGAGAAGCAATGTGGAGGGTATATTATTTTTTCCATTGAATTTTTATTGGTTGTTGCTGAATAAATGCCTTAAGAAACATGTATACAATCTAATCTTTGGTTTCACAGGTAAAATCATCAGTGTAGCTGCTGATTTAATGATAGTATGCCGTAGTGGTGAGGTACTCTACCAGTTTTGGAAAGACAGAAGGTAGCCTGCTGCTAGAAAAAGACTTTGATTGTCAGAATTCTTGGGTGAGAGTTGTAAGGGAAAGCTTTCCACAAAATGCTGGCATACCAGAGAGACCAGCAGACAGTTGAATCACAAGAATAAGCAGTGGCAAGAGGTTTGGGCATGCTGAAGTTCCAGAAGAGTTTTTAAACTAGTAATGAAGCAGTTGTCCCTCCATCTGTCAAGTGAGTTGAAGTCTGCATCTCTCAGGTTAAAGGTCTGTTTTGGGGGTTCTTTTTGCACATGGAGTACACAGATAAACTTTTCTGTAGCAGCAGACTTGCTCCTTGCAGTCAGAATATCTTATGCGGATTGAAAGGGAGAAGTGCAGAGCTTCTGGCTGTTGCTGGTTTGTGATGTTCAGGAGATAGACTGGCAGGTGTAAGCCAGGGTAAGCCTTAGCCAACAAAACCAAAGGAAGAGACCCTGCTGAATTTACCTGCAGGGTCTCATCCCCATCACTGTGATTTGAATGGTTTTAAGCGCCCCAGCTGACATGAGCTCTGTGGGGTAGTACCTGTTTCTCTTGTCTCCAAGAAATCAATGTGTTTGGTTGTTTTTTGTAAAAGAAAAGCAAAATGCATGGTGTGGTCTGTTTGATGCCCCAAAAAAATAATTACATATGCAATATATATTTTCAAACAAAGAAAAACTGGTGTCATGGTGCTTTGCTTGTCTGTATTCTTTATTATTCTAGCAGGACATTGCTGATGTATTTGAAATTGTGTGTTTGCTCTGGGCTATATTCCTGCCATCTGCTGGAGATAGAGCTGATATGCTGTTATACATCACATTCCTAAATCACCACGGAGTTTCAGAGCACTTAGACCACGTGAAATCTTGCTTTGACCTACAGACTGCTCTAGGCGAAGGGAAGGAGGAAGCAGGAGGAATATTGCTGAATGTTCTTAGGAGACTTTGGGGAAAGACTTGGGGTTTGGTGAACGTATATGCGTTGGATGACCTAGGCCCATGTGTGTGGTGACTTGCCTTGGCCCACGATCCAGTTATGCTTGATAGCAGAAGGGCTGCTGTTGGGATGGCTAACTGAGACTCAGCAGAAACCAGCTTGCTTGTCTGTGACTTGCTGTGAATACTTGGCTGTGGTGTCCACCTGGAGCACACATGTGCATTAAGACAGGTGATCAGGGGTTAATGCCATATCACAGCCATCAGACTAAAGACATGGACAGTAAGAAAAAGGTCTGTATGGGACAAACTTCTTGTTAGCCCTTCCCTGAGTCAAGTTGATGTGAGGGATTGAGGATTTGCAGGCATGATTAGTTTCACTCATTTCGTACTGAAGTAAGCAGAGAATGCAAAGCCTTTGTGGTTTTCTTGTTTGTTTTGGTCTGGTTTTGGTTTTTTGCCTTTCAGCTTTGGGATTTTGATGCTGTTCAGACATGATTGCTGTAGGTGTTGCAGGCAGTGTAATACCAGGGGAGGGTTATATCCAGTGCCTAGATAATTGTTGTGCCTTACTGAGCAAGAAAAGGCCATTCTGGTGCACAGTGTTCCTTTGAATTTCTCTTTTCAATTACTGAATAATTTTAATACCACAGCACTAACTCAGTGGCTTTTCCAGAGGTCTCAATTGTAGTTTTTATTCAGAATTTAAACGGTTCAGTCTAACCCTCAGGAGCACCTTTCTGTCTGTGGCCTTCAAACCAGCACCCCAGGAGTATCAAACCATCCCTTTTGCAATCCCCAGCCACCTGTTGTTCCATTTATTGACAAAATCCTTTTGGGAAAATATACCTCAACCCCAGATACTACTGTGAGCAGTGGCTCGTATTGCTTTCTTTCAGCAGCTGAATTGCCTTACCTAAACTTTGTGTGTTTCCCAGAGTCTTTTCCACCGTGTGATTTCTGTAGCCTTGAGTTTCATCTTTCCGCTGGATGCTGCATATACGTTTCCCATCAATGTGGAAGAAGTGAATTAAAAGAACATCTGATGAGGACAGTTTGTAAATGCAAGTGATCAGAGAGATTCTTAGCTTTTGTTACAACTTAAATCTCTGGGGTTTGGAAAAAAAAAAAAGCTGAAATACTGAAGGCAAATATAAAAAGCATCAACTTAAATTTAGATGTTTAGGTTTTTTAAGAATTAATTTGCCATTAATAGTGAGGGCAGTTGAAAGTTTTAAATCCCTGTGTTTCTCGCATTCTCATCTGTTCTCTCAACCTTATTGTGAACTTAGTGACCCGCTGAAGCCTGGACTTTCATATTCATAGTTTAAAGACAAATCCTTCTAGTTGACTTCCTGTGTGTTCTTGGCATTTGTGTCTCACAGGGCCTCCTGAATTGTGTGTGCTAATGTGTTTGACTTGGGCATAACAGTGAGAAAGAATAACCAGACTTGATCTGAAGATAGGCAGTTGCACTACTTCTAGCACTTTCTAATTAAAACAAACTAGAAAGGAGTGTGTGGGAGGACAAGGTGCCTTGCTTTCAGGTTTGCCTTTAGGTTCCAACAACTGGTTTGTTAGGTTGCTCTGTGCTAGATTAGAGGCCTGTAATAATTGATAGTCCCTCTCTGTGAAGGGATTTGTGTGTTGTAATTGCCTTATGTCTCACATTATTTTTAAGAAATGAAGCCAACCGAGCCCTTTAGGATTCTCAGTGTAAAATTCTTTCTCTCTTGGGGTAGTTTCTGTGGCTTTCTCCACCTTTTCCAGTGTTCCTCTATTGCTTTGTAAAATCCAAACACCCCAACCATGTGCCTAATCTCAGTATTGAGTGTGCCAATGCCATATATTAGGAGTTTTCTGTATCATTTTTATCTGCAAAACTTAGAAATTTTTTTGGTGAAGGTGCAGCCACGTGCAAAGCAAATTTAAGCTAACTCTTAGCAGCTGGCTTTTCACAAATTTAAGCTAACTCCTAGCAGCTGGCTTTTCTTAAATTTTACAAATCTCTTTAGAAGTGGTATACAGCTTTCCCCTTCTTCCTTTGCTAAACCACAGAACAAACGCCATTGCAACGTGAGAGGTAAATTTTCTTAATTTCAGTTTGTAAATCAAAAGAGCAATCCCTTTTTGTCATAGTGTGACACTAGAAATCCTTGTCTATACCCAGATGTAACCTGCATGGTGTGGGTGAAGGGGTCTGATATGTTTTCTTGAATGACTGCACCTCCTGTTTGTACTGGCTGTGCACGCTGACGGGCCCAGATTATTCTCTCTCTGCCTTGTCTGCTGCATTATTTATCAGTCCACTGTCTTTAGCAGTACTGGCTTTGTCTTCTACCAGATCATTGGTGAAAATACTGAATGGAGTTTGGTACAGAGGCAATGTCCCCCCACTGATACGATTTTTCCATAACTGTTGGTATCTCATGGTTATGGAATTTGTTCTGTAATGGATGCATTTTGACAGTGTATAGCATTCATTTATTTATTTATTTATTTATTTTTAAGGAATACGTATATTGGCATATTGCATAGTACAAAGTAGATTACATCTGAATGGTCAGTAAACTTTACCTGTTCTCTTGCTGTCAGGAAGCTGATACAAGGGTAATAATCAGGCCATGTAGGTTTTATGAGCCAGTCTCCCTCCTCTCCTCTTTGCTGATTTAGTGATGTGGGGTTTACCTCTGGAAGTCATTTTCCTCTACTCAGGTTGAAGAGCAGATAATTTACTAAGGGGACAGTGCCCGCCAGGCTGGGAGGCCTAGAGAAGGATTGTGTGGAGAAGTCTGAAGGGAGGGCATTAACTATACCCTTGTCCTCAGGGTTTTCCTCAAGACCAGCTTTTGGCAGAGTAGAGTCACATCCCTGCTGCCATGCTTGGTACATGTCCTCTCTGGAGCTCTGCTCTCTCTCCCACGTGCAGTTGAGGGAGACTCCAGGCCTTTCAAAGTTTCCTTGAAGAAGGATCCATGTACGATGAGAACATACACTAGTTTAAATAAAGAGCAATGTTGTGCAAACTCAAAATGGCTTTCCTTGTCAGACCTGGAAGGTTTTGTCCTTGCCTGCTGTAACTGCAGCGGTAGCTGATGGCAGGCAAACTTTGCTGTAGAGAGCTGTGTCCCTCTCACCTGGCTGGCACTCTTAGAAAAAAAGAAGTAGCTGTGCTAAATATGCAGAGTAGTTATTCTGGGTGGCTTGTGAATGATTGGAGATCATTAACCAAGCTTTCATGCTTGTGTTTGTCTCTGAGTCTTCCAGCCACGTTTGCCTTTAGTAAAGTTCTCTTCCGTCTCATCCCTTTTCACCTCTCAGCAGCCTGGCATTTGTGCCTGGCTTGCACTTTTTTGCCGTGACAAAAGTAATTGTCATAGAAAAATGCTGCTTTTGCTCTGTCAGCTGATATTGTTATTTGTTAATTCAGCTGTCCCCTTTATTGCTCTGAACTAGCTATTGGACTTGTTGTTTCTTATTCCTTTTGTTTTCTCTTCCCTTTGGAAATGAATGTTGGCACTTAGTTCTGCAGCTGCCCTCGTTCAGGATGGCTTGTCAGGTGTTGGAGGGACAGATCACCGAAACACCAAGCATCAGTGTGGCCTCTTCTGAGGTGGTGGAGGCCATACAGTTAGAGGCTCTGAGCAGCTCTGAACTGAGACCAGAAAAGACCTAAAAGCTTCATTCTGTGATTATGCTCTTGCTGAGGATCAGTATTTTAAGCAGGATGTCCCAGTCTTTGCAGCAATAAAGGCTGGATTCCAGTTTTGGAAATGCCTCTGAAGATCCCTGTTGATGTCATGAGAACTCCAGCTCCAGGGTTGCCCTTTTTGCCCTTATGATGCCCTTATGTCTGTCTTGCCTTTCCAGGTTCCTGATCGTGGTGGTGCTGGGAGAAAAGATGTTTCCAGCTATTAGTGTGGCAGTCCCCATTGGGCCTTTACCCCATCTCCAGCTGTGGGTTGGATGGGCAGAATAGGCAGATCTTAGTGCTTACCAGCTAGATGATGATGTATCCACTGCTTGGGAAAATACAGCAGAAATGAAGTTTCTTCTAAGAATGTCATTCTCCTACTGAGACAGAGTATTTCCAGGGAAAGAAGAGAGAAAGTTTAGCAAAGGCAAGCAGAGTTTTGGAAAGACAGCTGTACTTGTGCTTGGGAGCAGGGTTGTCTATATATCCATGGCTAGCAACGTCTCTGGGAAAAAATTTTGGGAGGGACTTAGAGTGGGTGAGGAAAGAAGGGCTGAAGAAAACCTGTGTGTTCTTACAGCGCCTGTATCAGGGAAGCGTTCTCCTTAAGAAAGGGAAACTAGATTTAAAAGCAATGATGGCTGAACCTGGTTCAGTAGGACTGCTTGGGCTGGGGGGAGTCAGGGAACACAGCTGGGTCTGGCTGAAATGCAACGTTTTCTGGGAGCGGAGAAGTTGCAGTGTGAGGTGCATAAGCCGTGCTGCTTTCTCATCTTTGACACAGCCACCTGCTTCAGTTACTTTGCTCTAACTAGTAATTAATGCTTGATGAACCATTAGAGCTACTCTGGATGTTAGTAACATTCATGCAAATAGACTACAAACTCTGGTTCATCGAATCAATTAAAATTTAGAGTTCATGTGACATCAAGCTGTTAAATGGGGAATAGTCTAAGTTAGATGGTTCTGTGGTTATTTAATATTCATTACTGCAGGAAAATGCTGGGTTCTGAAAAGTGTTTTTTGAATCTGGAATGACTGAGATACTAGCAATCTGGTGGTAAAACTTGTTAGCAAGGGGATTCGCGGGTGGAATTGGAGACTCTGTATCAAAGGAATTACTTGCTTAACTGGTGAAATGTTTGCTGTCTCAATTAGGCAGGTAGGCTGTATGGGAGTTGAAATGCAACCCATGAAATAGTGGGCTCACAGTTACTCCAAATAGTCTTTTGCATTCATTGTTTCTCAGCGTGTTTTGGCAAATCTCTAAATCACCAAAACTATAAAACATGGAACGAAAGGGGCTGTAAGAATTGTAATATTTAGGACTTCTTTCGCTTCCTTCTTTCTAAATATAGTCCAAAGTTTGGGAATATAGTTCATAAGTTTAATTTTAAAAGGTGAGTAGTAATCCTTGATTATGTGGATTCTTTTTATACAAGGAAAAGTATTCATGTATTCTTGTTTTTGCCACATTGGGTTTTGCCATGGGAAGGGAGCAGAAGGCAGGTAGGGAGCAAGGCCAGAAAAGGTGCAGAGCAGGGTGGGTTTCAGTGGGACGTGCCCTCCTTTGCACAGGGAGCTTCCCTGCAGAAACCAACCTCCTTGGCCCCTTCGTCTGAGCCCCTGCAGCACTGTGGGGCTTCTGAGGCCCAGCTGAGCTGTCACAGGCCACGTGGCTGAATTGCAGCAAGAGTGCCCCAAAAGCCAGTTTGTTTGCCAGGCAGTCATTTGAATATCATAGTTCTGCAAAGAAATTTCAGTCTTTTCTCTTAATTTGCTTGAATTTTTCCCTGACAGTGGTACCAGCTTTGTCAGTGAACCGTAAACCACTGAGGGAGTGTTACATAAATATTATCAGGGAATCTGTTACCTGTCTTCTAGTGGTAATCAAAAGGGAGCATTTAAATCTGTACTGAAATTATACAGCACAGTGGTTTAAGGGGTCTACTGCATTTCACTCAAAGATGAAACAGGACTTCAGATGTTCTTTTGTGAACATTTAGATGTGCTGAGATAAGGAGGAAAAAGCCTTCCCATTCTGTATTCAAGTTCTGCCTGCTTTGCAGGCTTTAGTTAATTTCTCCTTCAACTGCTGGTATGTCCCATTTGGCTACTGAATTTGTTTGTGGTGTATAAATACTTACAAAAATCCTAAACGGAGGATTTAAGAGCAGTCATCAGCTGAAAGAGAACACGTGGTTCTGGAGCCGTGGTATGAAGCTGGAAAACAAAACCAAACATGATGCAGCACATGCACTTCTGTGGCTGCGGTTAAAAAGCAAAAGCATGGTTGAAATTCTGCTTCAGGGAAACCCCTGTACTCTGTTACTCCTGTCTGTAAGTGCTGTTTTAAATGTTGGCATCAGAATGTGTACAGTGGTGCTCAAGGTGAACACTGCAGTATGGAGATGTGGGCTGGATGTGAAAGGTGCTGATTATAAATGGCCAGCTGGAGAGGGAGAAGGGTTTGGGTAACCTCGAGGACTCAACAGTTGTTGCTAACAGATGAGGTCTGGGCCACTTTGTGGCACTGTTTGAGGGTGCCTCTGTCAATGTCCTGTGAGTATCTGTGCTGATTCTCTGAGAAGCAGGCCCTACTTTCCAAAATGTGGTCTTACTTCTTGCATAAAGTCAACATGCCCTTGATTTTAAAACGGTTGAAGGGATTTGCTCTTCAGCTTCAACTGACTGAAATAGGTTTTGACAGTTGTGATATTTAACATTTTAGAGGTGAGATCGTAGGCTGCCCCGTAATAGAGGCAACCACTTCTGATTCAGAGCTTACCAACAGGGGTTACAGAGGATAAACATCTTGCATTGAGAAGAGAAAAATAATGTTAGGCTGGCGTTACCAGTATGCTTCTCCTGGCATGGAGGGCAGGTGGGAAGAGAAGGATGGCACAGAGTTGTCTCTCTTCCTTGTCACATGCTGATCTATTTTAAGAGCATCAAGCTGGAAACTTGTGTAAAACTTCGCTTTGCTGTGGCCTTCTAGTAATTTTTTCAGTGTCTGAAAGACATTGCTTTTTTTTTTTTGCTGGCCTGTCAGCAGAAAATAGTGTCTTTTTTTCCGCCTGATTCTTAAAGTTTCCTGCCTGTCACCAGCTCCTCCATGCACTGGAGGGACACAAGAACTTTTTCAAGCCTTAAGTGGAAACCACAAACTTGAGGCTGATGCATTTTCTCTGAATTTAACTTTATTATGTTAGTCAGATAGACAACCTGAGAGAGAAAAGTGTTTTTTCCCTGTGGGGAAGAGGTCTCTATTTGCCCTTTCTGAAAGGCAGAGAGGTAATTGCCACCTGTGGGACAGGGATGGGTTAGCAGAAGGGAAATCCGAGTGTGCCTCAAAGCTGTCCTCTTGAGATTCTGATTCAGAGATTGATTCAAATTGCTTGACTTGATTTTTGAAGGTATTCTGTACATCTCCTGTACAGATTAAATCTAAGGTGTTGAAAGTAGGAAGCTTGTTCTGTGAAACCACTGGTAATGGTGTATTTCTGTCATGTAACAGTTTCCCTGGTAGATTCTTTCTGATGCGTAGTGTTTGTGTGGTTGAGCCCCCATACTTTTTCATGAGGGCACCTGATATACCTTCTCTCTCTGAACCTATTTTTAAATGTGTAGTAGAGTAGGGATAAAAAAAAAAAGTAATACTGTGTACACACAGAAATGACCGATCTATACAATCACTGCCTGTTGAAGATAGAAACACTGAGCATTCATTAGCAGTTCTCAGTTCACTGGTTTCCAAGATGACAGTATCAAATCAGTGCAATGTTCTTGATCATGATCACTGGCTTATCCAAATACATGTGTTGACAGTTGTTGTTCTATGGGAAAGGATCAGACAAATGTTCCTGCAAGTTGGGAAGCATGAATGCTAAGAAGAATGTGGTGCAAGGAAAATGAGGGATTAATGCAAATGACTGTTGTCGCAGATGGTGAAAGAGTTGAGTCAGACTCGTATGTGCTAATAGCTGTCATTGATGAAGGAACTCTTTCTCAAACAGTTGTTAGTATGGTTTAAGCTTATCATTTGCGGGCCTGTGTGTTTATCCTCAGGCTTTAGCAACACAGAATGTTCAAGAGCTGGTGCTCGTAGCTACTTGTTCACAGCTGCTTGCACACATGGCTGCATGGAGAAGGTCTCCAGTGAGAGGATCTATGCTGGAGTCAGTGACTGGTTGTTTTTTCCCTTGGCTAAGGGGATGCATGTTGATTATTGAAATAACCTTAAAAGAGTATGAAGAGGGCAAAAGAATGGATAGCTTTAATATTTTACCCAGCAAAACTTCAGCTTTGCAAACTAGAATAGGTGGCACATTAGGAGTGTCTTTTAACACACATCGGGAGGAAAATCTGCTCATCAATGGAGTTACCAGTGTCAAAGAGAACTTCAGTATTTCCTCTTCTCTCGCCACTCAGATTTACCAGGAAGAAAAGTAAGACTCTTTCTACACACTGTTCTCCAGATTTCCTCCCTGTGCCTTTTTGGAAGTACGCTCCTGTCCTCTGGAACAGATGCTTATCTTAAGAGATAGTATGATTTTTGGTTGAGATGCCAAAGGAAAGCTGCATTTAACTCACTGTTGGTTTTGCTCATGTTTTGCAGGTCAAAAGAGAGCCAAGCCGAAAGGCTCCCTCTGTAAGGCACTGTTTCTTTTTATGGGACTCTTCTGGGCAGCTGTCAGTGTTCAGCTCATTGAAAAAATCACTGACAGGGTCTTTGTGACTCCCACAAGCTCTGGAACTGTGTAGCAGTCAAAGCCAACTGTTTACAGATGGCAGCACCCAGAAAGATTCAGGAAGGAGTGATCTAATAATATTCCAGTGAAGTAAGTGGAGTAGTTCCCAACAAGTACTGCTTTGTCTTCTAGGACAACTTAATAAAGCTGTAGCGATCCTGTAGTGTTGGGGGGAGTACTAGATGCATCCTTAAGAGGTGATCTTATTTCTGTGGAGAACCAAGTAATTAGTGGTGTTCTAACAGCTCCTTTCCACTTCCACATTGTTCCACTCCTGTATCTTGTTCAGAATTGGAGATCACTTAAGTATATTGGCAGATAAGATTCTTTTATCCACAAAATGCCCTCTCCTTTCCTTGTCTTTATCTTTCCTTCTTTCAAACAGCAACAGTTATGGCAACAGGAAGGTTGGAGGCAAACAAGCAGCTGGCAGTCTTCCTAATGGGCAGAAACACAGGCTGAAGTCTCTCCTGAATCAGCAGCACAGTGGTAGAATCGCAGTAGCATCGCTAGCAGTGGCACAGAATGCATTTTGAGCTTGCAGGGGAGCTGGATTTAATGAGGTGAGATATTGCTCATACTAAACCTTCTACCAGAGCTGAACAACGTGGTGCATACAAATGCAGAAAACATGGTCTAAGGTTTTAAAATTGCTTTCCTTATTTATTTATTTATTTACTTTCCAGAACAAAATGGTAAAAGATGGTCTGGGTTCAAAACTAGCACTGAAAGAGCTGTTTAGTTGCTGATTCTAGATTACTTCAGGAAGAAAAGAAGATGGACGTCATGGTTGCCTCTCTTATCTAGCTTTAATGCAATGCCCTTCTTTTAGCCTAGAAAGTTTTCCAAAAATGAAAGAAAGAGGGGGAAAAAATGTACATTCAACAGCTATGGAGTTAGATGCTTCTGCTCCAGCATTTGATTTCCAATATACTTGTATCTAATGCCTCTGGCTGTTGGTGTCTTTTGTTGGACCCTAATTTTGCAGAGTGTTTTTATGACATATCTGTATTATGCTTCATTCTTTTTCTTTTTTTTTTTTGGTCTGCTGAGATTTCCCTTAGCTCTGTTCCCAGTTACAGGATTTTAAAAAAGGCATTTTGCAATCAGTATGCCAATAAGCTAAAAATGTTTGGTAGCTGTTACCTTTATTTAGCCCCAGATTTACATTGTGCAGATTTACCAGGTCTAATTGGACAAATTCATTCTTGACATGACTGAAAGATGTTGAAAGGCTGAATATGTCCTTAGCTATCTGTGAATGGAGGTGGATATTCCAAATTTCAGATCTCAGTCCTATTCTCCTGTCTTTTAAAGAAGTTTTGATTAGAGTTTCAGTCCATACCCCATTGTCTGGCTTTATCTGCCTACTTGTTTGAAATTAATCCAAAATTGAAACATTCTCCATGCTTCAGGGCAGTTCAAATTTGAATTTCAAGGAAAGGGAAGGTCAGGTAGGAGGGAGAAGGGAAGCCAGTAGGGTTCACTAATTACTAGTAGTGTTTTAGTTAACTGTAGTAGAGCTACATGAGTTTGGTAATCCGAGTTCCTCTTTAGAATATAGCTGTCTATTAGGAGATACCTGCACTGGAAGAGGTTCCTTGAGGAGACGCACCTCAGTTGCGTGAGAACCATTTTATCCTGTCATCGTTAATGGAAGTCAAACCGGGAGTGATAGTCTTTGAAGTCTGTGACTTCTGGCTGACAACTACTTCATCTCCATTTTCATGCACTCAGGTCTATATTTGTAAGCACCCACTTCTGTGTGCCTGTACTATATATGGACTGCCTACAAAATCCATTTGTCTGAGAACTATTCAAAAGTCCATATTCTGATGTGCAAGGCATGAGTGTGTGTGCCCACGTCTGCATTCGGTGACAAACTCTTGATTAAATCATAAAATACCTCCCAGGTTGCAGCTATAAGCACGACTGTTGTAAGCAGTAGTGGGTAAGGCCAGCTCAGCATGTGTCAAGTTATATGGTGGCACGTGTCAACAAAACAGCTCTTCTACAGTCACAAGTATTTTTAGTGCTGAGGCACCCTGGAATACTGCAGCTGCTGCTGCCTGCACTGAGATGCCAAGGGCTTGGCTTTGACCCCTGTTACCTGCTGCTTCTGCTCCTGGGATCTCTTATTCCTCCCCTGTGATGGAGTAGACATTCAGTGTCAATCTTGTGGGTGACACCTCGTGCTCCTGTGCTTTGGCACCCAGCCATCCAGAAGCAGAGCAAAAGGAATGGGAGCCTTTATACCTGGGGTTGGAAGGGCAGAGGAAGCAGAGACTGGGGCTGTCTGGACCCGTGTGCCAGTGAAATTTTACTGAAGAGGCTTTCTGCAAGTGCTCAGAGCAAGCTGTCACTGTTCTCCAGATTTTCAGGACATTTTCCTGCCATTTCAGGAATTGCAGTCTTTACAAGCTCATCTAAAAAGTGTAGTAGTGCTGCTCACTTACAGCCTGTGAGTCAAAGCCTCACGGGAAGCATGTTTGCCATTGGGGATCAGTAAAGGCACTGACAGGGATCACCACTCTGTAGCAGTGTGCACGTGGTGGTGCAATCTCTGCTGCGCGACAGAGGGGCTGCTGCTCAGGGCCTGTTCTGTCCTGCACCCGAGAATGATACCCACATCCAGCCTTTGCTGCTGTCTGTAAACAGCATGGTGAGTTCAGCTAGGCTAAGAAGGCATCAACCAGTGGGCATGTGCTGAAAACTCCAAGAAAGCCCAGTAGGAGGGAGAATAGGGACTTTCTTTTTTCTTTTCTGGGGGAAATAATTTGGAGTTCCGAAGGTCAGGTAGGAGAGAATCATCATAGAATAGAAACATCATAGAATTGTTAGAGTTGGAAGGGACCTTAAAGATCATCGAGTTCCAACCCTCATGCCGTCGGCAGGGACACCCCTCACTAGAGCAGATTGCTCAGAGCCCCATCCAGCCTGGCCTTCAACAATTCCAGGGATGGGGCAGCCACAACTTCTCTGGGCAACATGTTCCAGTGTCTCACCACTCTCACCGTAAAGAATTTCTTCCTAATATCCAATCTAAATCTCCCCTCTTTTAGTCAGGAAGTGCAGTGATAGGACAAGGGGGAATGGTTTTAAACTAGGAGTCCCTCTCCTGATCTATTACAGGGGCGTTTAGACTTCAGTGACCAGCAGCTTAGCACCACAAGATGTTCTTATCGTTGTTTGAGAGGCCCTCAGCCCCTTGCAGAATTGGATTGCACCTCATCACCCACGTCAGTGGGCGGCACGTGGGCTCTTCCTTCTTTCCCTACACCTTGTGTTGCTCTCCTAGTGTGATAGGATACTTCATCTTTCACGCCATGATTCCCAGACCTGTGAAACTGGTACTGTTTCTTAGTACTAAATCTGTTCTGCTCCCTGTGTCTCTTAGGTCTGCTTTTGCTTCTGAATTCAGTGGGCTTCTCTTCATAGTTTCGATATATTAGGAGAGGGACATTGTTTTTAAGAAGCAAAACAAACAATGTGGATTCTGAGCAGTAAAGCACTTTCAAGGTGTAATTCACTTTATGGCACAGTGCTTCCAAGCTGTATATAAAATAAACAAATATCCTAAAAAAAAATAATCTTTCAGCTATGTGAAGCAAAACAAACTTGGCGCATTAAATAATGTGTTAATAAGCATGTATAAAGTAGATGATAGTTTCAATCTGATTTAGTTTTCAGTCCTGTGGAGACAGCTGATGAATCATACATGGTTATGGCACTTGTAAGTCTCCTCACGACTGAAGGTAAATGTCAAAGACACCATGTGTTAGAACAAGATATTTTGCTTGGCAGGTATGGCTTATTCAGGAAATAGGCTTCTGTTTTATACGTACACACACTACATTGCTCAATTGAGTGCATCAGTTCCGTGAACACCCACCTTGTAGCTGTCTTGTGGGGTTGAATACCTCCTCCTCATTTAAGTAAATAGCATTTTTGTTGGTAGTGGAGATGGGAGAGGGTACGATCAGCGAATCCTTTCTGTTTGGCACTCTTCTGGTAAGCAGTAAGCAGAACGCATCTGTCACCTGTGCAGTTCGGAGGCACTACGTGAGCTGTGTTAGAACTGAGCTGCCAGAAGGCAAAATGTTTGTGGCTGTGTCCTCTGCTCTTGCTGACTTTGACTTCCTACCTGAGTGGGAGCCGGTGTCTCCTGTCAGTGCTCAGAGCTCTGGCCTGGCCTTTTTCCAGCAAACAGAAGACGCTTCAGACAATTCAGGCTGAGCAAAGGACATCTGATGCAAAGCTTTTACCTCCTGACCTTCCAGGGCTTCTCTGAAAGAGGCAAAAGCTTTCCTAGAAGATCTGGCTCTGAAATGGTTCCCTGGAGAGTTTTCGCATCTCCTGGTCTCTTTTAGCTTCTCACTGCTATGGACACAGATCTTATTCAGAGATTCAGAGGATAAATCTAAAAGCCCTTATGCTGACTTTTGAGAAGAGCAGGGAGAAGTGCTACCCTCACCCCTTCTCCTGCTCTTTTTTGGGCAGTGGCAGTTGCAGTCTGCAAATTTTGCTCAAAAGTGAGTGCTGTTCCTGTCGGGCAGTGTCTGTGTGTGAACGTGAGCTGGTCGAAGGGGAAGTGGGAAGATGATGGAAAATGGCATCGTGCTTTCTGCGCTGGTAGTGGAGCAGCCTCCAGAGAGTAGACTGTATCCACTGGAAACACGGCACAGAATGTTTCTCATTGAGTCTGTGCATTTTCTCCCTTCACCTGAGAAACTAGTTTAACTCAAGGAGATTGGGAGAGTCTGGGTACATGCCAGACCTGCGTATTCCTGGTGTTTTACTGACTCTATATGAAAGAGCAAAGAACGCCTTGGGCCAGGTATGACACAAGGACGAGATTGGTATGATTGAGAGCAGAGGTATTGGTTTCCTTATTGTTTGGCCTCAGCAAGTCAGACATTGAACAGGGTCTGGCCCTTGTTGAGTACATCTAAAGGTGAGATTACCTAACTATCTTGACTGTAACCGTTCCAGGAGAACACACATCAAGGAAAAGTGGAGCTTCCAGATGTGGAAAGCGTCTGTACAAAGATGTGTCCCTAGTAGACCTGCATGTATGCCATTGTGCACGTATAAAACATGCCTCTGATGGCTGCACCTTGATTCCTGTAGCTCTGTATTCTCTCTTTTTCCTAGGTCGTTGCTTCTCACCTGTCTGCTCTACTTACAGCCATTGATTGTTCTGCTGCTGTGTCCTGAGCCAATGTCTGTAACCTTGGGCACTCTGCTGGGTGGTGATTTTGAACCATCATATTTTCTTCTTTCTGGATGCCATCTCCATCACAGATTCCTAGAGCTGTGATGAGACAACACATGGCACTTTATAGGGAACTCTTCAGGTTAGATTCTGTTGTGGATTCTTTAGTTCCTATAGAAATGATTGATCCCTTATTCCTTTGTAGTCCCAGGGGAGGTAAGCTCATCTTTGGCCAGTGTTGAGCAGTGGAGTGCATACAAGGGAGATTGGGAAGTAGCTCTGATTAAAACCTTGCTGGAATGGAAGGTAGGGTTCTTCCTGTACGGTTATACACTCCATATATATCTAAAAAGTCTCTATACTGCTAGAAGTGAATTTCAAAGATGGAAAATTCAGGTGCTCTGAGTTGTTAACAGTTGTATCTTGGCAGAAAGATAGCTGAACTGGTGCAAAAAATACTGTTGATTGTCCCTCAGCTGTGGGGGTCAGGGTACGTTTCTGGGTTGGATGGGTTTAGCTGAGTGGCAGGGATGGGGGATGTCACTAAGCAGATTTTAAATTTCCTTTAAACCAACGTTTTTTTGGAATCTGGCATCTGAATCTTCTTGTATGATGTGCAAGAGATGTGATTAGCAGAGATTTCAAAAGCAATGCAATTCAATATAATAGGAAACACCTGACCTGTATCTGATTCCATTTGGGATCTCAGTAACAGCTGCAAATGAGGCCAAGCTGAATTCTATCAGCATAGCGAGATCTCAAGAGCCCCTTTGGAGTATGCTCAGAATACAAAATACAGCTAAATCCCCTTGCATTTATTAGCATGACAGATCCCTGAGTGGGAGAGAGGGATGTGTATGTGTGTCACTTGGTGGCTAAAGGTGGAGTTGTACTGCTTAAATTTCGAAGGATGAATTCGTTGAGGCCAGGATGCTTTTAAGCTGAAGAAGGGGAAGGGTTGAGCGCCTGCTGGATTTCCGTTTTGCAAGCAGTTGCTTTCCTTATAATGAAAGTAGTTGTTCTGCTGTAATGTGTTTTCAGTAAAAAATGGCTTTTTCATCCAAAAGGCTAGGGTGTTGGTTTTTTTCTTCCAGGAAATATTGATTTCCCAGTCAATGTCAGTGAGATTCACCAAAATAAGCAAATATGCTTCTTTGTTGTCCATGGAGAGACTCTGGGGAGTGGGTAAAGGGATTTTAGCAAAGTAAGAATAATAATGCAATGAACTGTTGTCAAAAGTTGAGAGTTTTCTATATATATGTGAATCTGTGTGCACATATGAATATATACTCATATAATATATGTATAATATGCACACGTTAAATGTGCATATACATTTAATGAAACCCTGAACACCTTTGTGGAAAAATGTCCATGCCAATATTTTCACTTTCATCAGACTTTCCTTTTCAATTCCAATAATCCACGTTCCTTTGGGGATGGTTAAAATCTGCACCTGTGACTTTTCTCTTCAGTTGGCTTCAGTCTCTGTGTTGGATCAAACCCATTCATTTCCAATCTCCCCACTACCCCCTGCCTCTTTCTCTGATGAAGTGTTGGGCCTACAGGCTCTGCATCTTTGTGTGCTAAAACTGGTGCAGTCTCCCACATCTCGGAGGGGCCTCCAGATGGTCATTCCAGAGCAGGATGGAGAGGCCTGATGAATTCAAATAATGTGTTTCTCCTTAATTACCCTCCACCCACCCAGTTCAACACAGCAGATCTTCCCATTGTATCTTTAAAAATTCTCTCTCTCCTCTCTCTTTTCTCCCACCACCTATTTAGTCTGTAGCCTTGGCTGTGTCACTCTAGTGCTTTCAGCATCAGGAGCATACCCTTGTGTTACAGCTGAGCCTTCCATAGAGTAGCTCTGCTGCTTTGGCCATGGGAGAACTGTCTCTGCTTTTTTCACCCAAATAGCAATGTTTCCCCTTGGTGTAAATACATTAATTACAGTCTTTGTTGGTTCTCACATAATGAGTTGTGTCCAGGCACTAGTGGATGATTTAGGAAGCTCTGATTTAGGGTGAAGATGTTAGTTTGAAGGACATGCATTTCTAGAATAAAAGCCACTGCATAATTATTACTCAGAAAATGACTTCTTATTGAAAAGCAAAATACACCCTTAGCAGTATTCTAACAGACAGGGTAAGTACAAGACAATAGATTGGGATAGCAAAATATTCCATCTTTTCAAATGTGACATTCCTACTTCTGTAGTGTAATTTTTCTTCCATGCTTTATGACTTAAATTTTAAATGTCATGTGTTAAATTTAAGATTTTTGCAGTTATTTTATATATGAGAATTATTGTTGTCATAGAAAGGGACTGTGATTGCTGCTGTGCAAAGACACAAGTAAGGGCAAGGCCAGGCACTATGTATTTTTTTCAATGCATGCAGAGAGATAAATGACATTTCTTTGTAGAGTAAAATAACCAGAGACAGTGGGGGTGGTCAACAGGCAGTAGACTCTAAAGGTAAGGCCTGAGCAAGGCTAAAGAGTGTGGTCTGAGAGTGTCTGAAATGCAGAGAACCAAAGATGCACGTGTGTGTGTGCACAGGGAGTTATAAGACTGAGAGAGAAGGTGTCTGGAATGATGCTGGTGGAGCAAGGCACAGAGCTCACTGAAAGGAGCACGCTCTGGTTCTGAGGGGATGACCTTCCTACTTTCTGTATCTAACCAAACAAGGGCCAAGGTACTTCTGGGAAGTTAGAGAGCTACCATCTTTGTTTAGGCATAGATTGATATCTCACTCTTTTAAATTAACAGAGGTTTTTGAGTGACAGGGGTTAAACTAGTAAAAAAATGAACCAACTAAAGCTGATACGGTGGTACCTATGGGTGATGCTGGTCAGTAGAGCAGATATACAGCACAAGTTACTGTTACTACGTACAATCCCTTTTGACTGGATGCATTGGCAGCTCTTGAACCATTATTGTTTGTGCTGTGAGTTTCTAGTAATAGCAACAACAGCTTGCCTAATCCTTGGTATCAGAATGAAGATGAATGTTCAGCATTTTCATCCCAGTTTCCAGGCTGAAATTTTCTATGTACATTGCTTGGGTATTGGTTGACAGTGTTGCTTTATGTAAACTGAAATGAGGAGTCCTGTACTCCCCTCGGACCTGCCCATGGCCAGGAGCCCCATTTCAGCCCAGCCTAGGCTGTAAGTCCCCACCCCAGCGATGCCTCCCCTAGTGACGTAGGTAGGATGCTGGTTTCCAGCTCTGTCCTGCTGCGCCTGACCCATAGGCTGACATCCTGGCTTGATTTTGAACCTGCCTTATCCTTATGAACATGCCTGGTGACCTGGAATCTTGGCTGACTGCGGTGGCCATCTCTAGGCTGGCCCTGCACACCTTGCCCATGGGCTGTGGGACAGGGCCCTGGACAGTGAGGTCCCTGCCCTGCCAGCCATGTTATTGCACTCAGGACCCCATCCCTTCAGGAGCCACCAGCCTTCATTGCTCCCTGACAAGCAATCTAGTACGCAAAAGTTGGGAAGTGTAGCTGCAACGAGAGGGAAAAAAAGAATGTAAAATCAATGAGAAATTCAATGCAAATGTTAACTTTGTTTCCCCCAGCTACTGACATGCACTTGACTTCCAGCTAGAGATCGCCACAGTCTTAGGTAAAATACTTTAAATGGTTTAAATAATTTGATTTGACTGTTGTTCTTGCCTTTGTGATGCAATCTGAAGTTAAATATTTCACATATTGCATTATGTGGAACGAAGCACAAGCCCTCTGCTGTTGCTGGCATCCTGTGCTGATTTTCTCTCCCCTTTTCTTTCCCATATCCTGCACTCAAGTCAGACCAGAATCAATGAGCTTCTTGGTATATGCAAGTGTCTTGGATAGAAAGAAGTTAGAACTCAGTCAAAATGCCTTCTGTGCCACTCCTGGGGCAAGGCTACAAAGTGCCATCACCTACCCAGGAAATGATTTATTGTTGTAGATGGAGGAAGAGCAACACAAATCTCTTTACATTCCTGAGTACCCTCCACCATTCTCAGAGACTTGAAAAAAGAAATGTTCTCCAGTTTTTAAAAGGCCATTTTATACTTCATTTATAAAGGATAGTCTTGGCTAATGTACTCAGAATGACAACTTGACATGGGCAAAAGCACTATATACAATCCAAAATGACAAGTTGTCAAAAAAGTATAATGGACAGCCAGGGTTGGCATACCTGATGTGGAGACAAGACTATTACATGTCTTGAAGGTTAAACTGGGCAGCCCTGCTGTGAAATGTGCTTAAAAGCCCCATTGTCTGCTGGGTTGCTAAGGAGCCTTTCAAAGTGCATGAGGGTAAGTTAAGGAAAGGTGTTAATTTAAACTAGAATTCCTGAATAGTAACACAAGTAGACGGACCCTGAGAGATGACCATCATCTCTAATACATCCATTAGTTCCCTCTTGCAGTGCTGTTCTTTTGTTCTTGTCCCCAGTGCATTGTCACAGAACTGTTCACCATGCCCAGTGCTGCCACTTTTGTGACTGGGATCTGGAGGAGGTGGCTCAAAGTCAGCTACTGCCTTGGTTAACGTACCAGGTAATTACTGAGGGTTGTACCTGATTCTTGGTTTTCTAATTCATGTTGAATGGTGGCGATATTTTCCTTTTAACCCTTTTAATATCTCTTGTAATCCAAGAACACACATAAGACCATATTGTCTGCTTTAGACAGTGATCCTTGAAGATGCACACGTACTTACGCCATGCCATGAATAGTAGGTGTGGATGACCACAATTAAACTCAAATACATTAATCCCTTTGAAGGGAGTGCTAGGGGTGTGAAGAATCTGAGGGAGTCAGGTCTTGCAACAGGCTGCCTAAATGTGAATGAATGTATTGTCTAACTTTAGATGTAGATACGGGAAAAAATGTGTATTTCTGCTATGTTCTAAAAGTAGTATAACTGGTTAGAAGAAGAATTCAAACCAGATCCCAAACCTTTAGTTCCAGCTGCTATAACCAGTAGTAAAAGCAATCTCCCTTTTCCTCTATATTTGCAATTCATTTACATTTTAACACTTTTACGGAGCAAGACTTGGACTCTGGTGCCTGTTGGCAGTGGGGCTATCTGCAGAATGGTATTCATGCACCTGAAATAGAGCAGTTTCTTGGCTGGTTCCAGTCCAAACTGTTAATGAAACATTTCAACATAGCCTAAAGCAAAGCAACCCTTGTAAAGAGTTTATGTGACTGTCAAACAGCTTATGTTAATGTTAGAACATGTGTATTCAGACTGATCCCTTCTGTCTGGAGTTAGAATATGTTGCCTGGAACAGGGTAGAAAAAGGAACTTTCAAAGGGTGACTGAAACACTGATGAGGGTGAGTTACCATGTGGAACAGCTGTCCATGAAGGGGAAGAAAAGGGAGCCTGGGACAACGACATTTGTAATTTAGCTCTTGCAATTACATTTACAAGTTAGGAGGAGTAAATCCAGGCCTTAATGTGCGAGTGACATTTACTGTTTATCCTGCAGCAAAAGTTGTTTAAATAACAAATGCACATGTAGACTGGCTTTGATCTCTTAAAGCAAGAAGATGAGCTTAAAGACAAATTTTTTGTTTTAATGTTTTTCCCTCTTCCATCTCTAAAATGTAGAAGTGGAATTCTGGTTTATAGCTTTTTAATATTTTTTTTTTTTATCCCTTCCCCTTTGGTGATTATTTTAGATGTTTTGTCCTGTAAACATTTCTAAGCTTCTGGCTGCCTGTCACCTTTCTGAACTTCTGGGTATTTATAGATGGCTGTGCCTGGAATGTGGATCTGGTTTAAATCTTTTATTTCTGTGAACTCTGGACACAGCAGACTTTGGAGTTAACTTAGCAAGTAGGCATGTGGGAAAGTGTGGGAAGAGCTCAGGTGCTGCTTTTCTTTTCCAATTACATCAGCTGGTCTAATATCAGCTATTTCCTCTTTCCAAGTCTCCTTAAACATCACCATGACCAGAGCAGGACACGTACCCAAAAATGGCAATCTCAGCATGTTTGTGACAGTTTAGCAGGAGCCCTGTGGGATTCATTAGGGATTTGCTTTACGTGTTAGGGCATAAATTATGGTGTTTAGCATCTTGCAGAGGGAGCTTTTCTTTACTTCATAATCTTTAAAATTACGATGGTGCTCAGGCTGTCCTCTGAGCAGTATCTGGACTCTGAGATGGTGAGGGGGGGGAGGAGACACCTTTTCCCACTTGCACAAACTGCTTCTGTGGGCCCAAGCTTCCGAGCCAGATGGTTAATGGCACCTGACAGGGAGGTTAGAGTTGGAGTTGGAGGGCCAGGGGTGCAGTTGGGGTGCTGGCCTGTCTCCTGTGCCGTATGCATGGAATCACCTAGTCCACCCATGGAATGACTAGCCTGTGTTTAATTACTGTTCCAGAGTCCTCTCTGCATTGCATGCCATCATACCCAGGCCTGAGCCCTGTGTTTGCTCTTTCCAAACGTGAATGCATACTGTTAGGACAAAGCCGTTCTGGGTCTCCTTTGGCACTGGCTGGAGGAAAAGTTTTATGTCGGACTCCTTTGGGCTGGTGCTTAGCTGTGCAGAATGTGGACTCACTTTCTTTTTGTGCTGCCTGCCTTCACCACAAATCCTCCTGCACACAGTATAACAAGTCATTTACAAGTCTGCAGCTCTATGATCTTGTCCTTCCGCTTCTGACAAAGGGAGGTGAGCCCTTCTCCCGGGCGGGATGGTTCCCATGCGGCTGAAGATGGTATTGGAAAGGGCTGGGGCATGCTGGGCTTTGCTGATGTAACGAGCTCCCTGCAATTTTCATTCAGATCTGGTTGGCTGCGAGCTGGCAGAGAGCCTCAGATACGCCTCCCAACTCAGATGAGGTCATTCCTGCTTGCTTTTTTTTCTGGGGGGGAGGGGGGGAGCGACGGGACGGGGACTGCTCCAGGAAGAGTCCGTGGTGTCTGAACATGTCAGGTCAGCATGCTAATTCCCACACCACTCTAAGTCCCTGTGTGCAGGAATCTCCTTCTCCCCCATCAGCTGCACCCTTTCCCAGCACCATCACAGGCCCTGCTCTCCCTTTAAAGAGGAGAGGAGGAGCAAAAGGAAGACGAATTTACCGCAGTGGCTCTTGCAATTGATTCTCGTATCCGGGTCAGCGGGGAGTGTTTCAGAGCTGCCCTGGGCTGCCACAAGTGTAAAGTAGTTGCAGGACAGAAGAAAACTCCGTACCCTGCCGCTGCCAGAACTGAAGCTCCTCGCCCTCCCAGTCGCTTCGTCCCTTCCCCGCCCTCCCACCGTGTGCCATGCAGGGATGCATCCAGCCAGCAGAGGACGGGGTAGGTCCCCCCGGCCGTCACTCAGCAGGGGTTGCCCGTGTCGGGACGAGCTGAGCCCCTAATAAGGGCTGACCCTGGCGGAGAGCGGGGTACGGGCAGCTGGAGGTGCGCAGCCCCGGCCCCGCACTGTGCCTGGAACCATCGCCCGCTCGGCATCTTCCCCCGGGCCATCCCCCGCTCCCTCCCGCGGAGAACTACCCGCTAACTTCGGCGCCGACACCAGGTCTACCCAGGCGGCTGCGGGCAGGATGGGGGTTGCGGCATCCCCGCTCTGCCCGGGGGGCGGCCAGACCCTTCCTCTTCCTCCTCCCACCGCCGAGCCTCACGCCGGAGCCCCCCTGGCACAGCCTCCTCGCCATGTCCTGCCGGGGGCCGAGAGCCCTTCCCGGAGCGCCTGAGCACCGGAGGGCTGCAGCACCGCCGGTGGCTCCCGGGGCTCGGGCTGCAGCACCGCCGGTGGCTCCCGGGGCTCGGGCTGCAGCACCGCCGGTGGCTCCCGGGGCTCGGGCTGCAGCACCGCCGGTGGCTCCCGGGGTTGGGGCTCCAGCACCGCAGACAGCTCCCGGAGTTCGGGCTCCAGCACCGCGGACAGCTCCCCGCCGCCGGCGGGCCGGGACCCGGGTCGGGGTGTCGCCGGGCTCTGGCCGCGGAGGGGACATCGGTGCCTGGCTCCGGACCTGCTCGTACCCCGGTGCCCCGGGCTATTGCTTGCCGCCGGCAGCCCTCTGCTCCAGCAGCACGCCGCTCTGCCGAGAAGGACGCCGGAGAAAAACACACACACACACACACGCTGGCACTCGCCTCTCTGACGGAGCCAGAAGAGGGCTTATCTTTGGGCTCAGAGTCTGTTTGTCTCCTGTGGATCGGGATTTACAAGCTTGGACGGTGCCTGGTTACAGCGGTGTAAGAGTCTACAGACCCCGGGGTGCGCTGCAAGGTTAGAAAGAAATCTTGGATCTGTCGTGCTGTGAAGGGGTAAAAGAAACCCCATACATCCAGCACAGCCAGCCCAAACCTTCCTGCTTCACTGCAACCAACTTTACACCCCCCAGCCGTGAGAATTCCCTTCTTTCCTCCTCCCTCCATGCTCCTTCCTTCGGAGACTGTAGGATGAGGCATTTCCTTCTATCTGGCTCAGGGTAAAAGCATACCCTGGGGGCAGCAACACACATCTGGCAGGGACTGAAAGGTTTTAATCCAGCCTCTACTGCAATCAACAATGGCAAATGAACCAGTGATTCTGAATGTTTATGACATGGTGAGTAAGAAACAGTACTGATTGAGGGGAGCTGGGAGGGGGGGCCATGGGGCCAGGTGGGAGTTTGTGCTTGGAGGCAGGTGTTATATGAAGAGGAGCCAAGCACAGATCCCCAGAGAGGCTGATCCCCAGCTGCCCAAATTCCTCATCGAAGCGTATCATGTTCTGGCTGTCAGAGATGATGCTGATCCTGTCTTTTTTAATTTGCAATGTTTAGCATATGGGGACAGATTACAGATAAAACTGTGCCTAATTTTTTGCAGGCTCTTTCAGAAGCAGTGCTGAGTGAAGGGGAGACTTTTTTAATTTCTGTTGTCCAAGTTAAGGAAGTAGATGTGATCACCTCTCTTTTGGTTGGAGAAAATTGTCCTTTAATTCTGTCAAGCTGTGGGGAAGGGGTCAGGATTTTATTCAGTAAGGAGAAACAACTGTGGAATTGCAGTAGGGACATAGTTTTCCAGGCTAATAATCTGGATCAGTCCCTCATATGCACAATTGTAGTTAATCATGTTCTGTGAAGGTTAATTGCAACAACAAGAGTAAGAAATTGTCTGAACTGGTGAAGTTTTAGCACAGGGAGGAGCACAGGGATGTGCTGCTTGGCAATGTTTCCTGAAAGTTCAGTGTACCAAGTGGTTTTCCTTGCTCTCCTCTTGCAAGGGGGAATACGAGTGGGAATTATCTGTGCTAACAAATCAGAAGATCCAAATCCTAGCCTTGGCACAAGCCCTCAAAGAGAAGAATGCTTGACACAACCTGTTTGCTGTCTGGTCTGACAGAAGCTCAGGAGAGGTATGGCAGAAGAAGAACGTTTTGATGATGATGTAATTCCCCTCTGTTTTTTGTTTATGAACTAATGATTAAAAAAAAAATTCGTAGTTTGCAGGTATTCAAAAACTTTGGTGAATTTTTCTGGGGAAAATACAAAACCCAGGTGCTTACTGAGCTCTAAATATCTACCTTCAGACCTTTAAAATTATGGCATACGCTTGCTTTGTGTCATCAGGTAGTGACAACTTTCAACAGGAAACCCACAGAATAGTGTGGGTTTCCCTGTTGGGGGAATCCAGAGGATAGACACCAACGATATTAGCAGTGGGTTGATGTAAATGTCAAATCTCTTCTTATTACATTGATTAAGTGATCTTTTGTTGACTAAAAAAGCTGGGTTGTTTTCTGAGGGAAGGAGTGGTGAGAGGTATTTAGGTAGGACTGTATCTACACTGAAGGCCAGTCTGAAAAGCACAACTATGGTACCCTGAAGCTGCCTCTTCCAGAGCTGTTATTGGTAAAATTGAGCAAGTTGGTGTAAAATCCTTCCCTAGACTTTGGACTTGAGTGTTTAAAGTTCAGTTGCCTAGCAGCCTGAACTGTGAACTCCTCCAGGCTGTTCTTCAACCAACAAGTCTGGTAACCCAAGCAGGTGGTAGCTAGTGCTTGCTGACAAGCGACTGGCGTTGCAAATGCACACACAATACCTTCTCATTAATACTTTGAGGAAGATAAAGGGGCTGTGTTGCCCTTTTACTATACTCATTATCTTGCAATTTTTTTAGCTTGTTCTGCAGCAGGTTGTGGTCTGAACTTTCCTCTCTCAGGAACTATTGAGTTGTCCCAAATCTGCAAATATTTTGCTACTGAGCTGAGGAGATCTGAATACTGGATGGGCATGGTTTTTGTGTTTTTTCATGTGATTAACACCAAAGATGGAGCGTAAAGGAGTGGTGGGTGAAGGGACTTGCTGTTCCTGGTCAGTGTGTTCTGAGATGGACACCCAGGCACAGTGAGCTGAATTGAGGTTGTCAGACTGAGTAATTTTTGCTGCTTAGTGGGCCATGAAAACCTTCACGTGTGAGTACATACTCCACGGGTTAACCACTCTGTACATAGAAACAATTCTATTTTCATGTAGCATCTGCTTGACTACCACTGAGTCACCTCTAGTTCGAGTCCTACGTTATGATTATTGAGGCTACATGCTTTTCCTTTTCTGCTATGATTTTAACACCACGGAGTTTGGAATGCAGCCACGCAAAATCTGCACTTTGTTACACTGTGGTGGGGAATTGCGGGGGAACTGGGAAATGAGCACATTTGCTTGAATGACTGTTGAAGAACTAGCCTCAGTGGGGAAAAAAAAAAGGCAGCTGGGAATAACAATTAACTGGATGTAAAGCTCTGCTTTCCTGACAGGGAACATGACCCCTGTGTGGCATCTGGAAGCACTTACACTGCTGGAAGATTTACCCCTAGGGCAGAAGTTCAATTATGGGCTTTCTGCAGCTGTGAAATACCCACTTTGTGTCATCTTGTGTATTCAAAGATTATAGCCATTTATCCTTTTACCCGCTGGATATGTACCAGGTCTCTTTAGGAAATAAGTGTTTCTATTTAATGAGGTGTTTTGCAAAAATAGCTGAAGCAGGTAGATCTGTTTGTAGACTTACTTCCTTCAGCATAAGGGTACTGAGCAAAAATCGCTGGGTGTACCAAGTGTTCAGAATATCAAAGGCAACTTCTCTCACCCTCAGCACACAGGGTGATTATATCCTGTTTTATCTGTTGCTAAAGAGCTCGTACACACCTGTACACTTGCTAAACAGATAGGGCAGGAGAACTTTGCTGCTCAACCAGGACATTTTAAGAAGTGAATATGCAGGGTACTAAACCCTGATTTAAGGTGTAACAGAAAAACAAAATGGATCAGGGGTTTGATCATGCATGAATCTCTTTCCCAATCTGAATCCAGGTCTTGCACGGACTTATCCTAAGCCGATAGCTGTTTGGAGACCTGTATGAAGTAACTGGGTCTGTAAATCTATGACAGTTAGTAAACAGTTTGCTTTCAGATGGATAAATCAAATCCCCCTTCATAACTTGCAGCTCTCTTCCCTCCACCCTGCCTTAATAAACTGTTTATTGTGGATCAGATCTTACTTAGATCACTTTCTTCAGCCAGGATATCATCCTGTTTCCTTGTTGCTTTAAGTCTTTGTGGCTTAGTTTGGAATAGTTGACTTAATCACTGTGCATTAATAAATGTTGCCTACTTAAATCAGACAGAAGAGTAACTGCAATTATTGCTTAGGTTTAAATCTTTAACAAGCAAGCTAAACATGTTCCACTAAAAATAGTTTGCTTGGCGGAGATTCAAGTTGAAGGCTCTCATAATATTTTCAGCTTATTTCATAGCACATTCATGCTATGAAACTAAAAGCAAAGATATTCATATCACTGCTGTCCCTCTTTTATTACAGATAAGGTTGTCTTGAATTTCCACTGTCTTTGCAGCTGGTAGCATGCAAAACTGTCATTTTGATCTACTGGTATTTTTGCTTACTCTTTATGCTGGGGAAAATGAGCCATGTGAGATGTGCTGCAGAGCCAAGCAGCAATGATGTTAGGGTCTGTTTGGATGAGAGAGATGAGTCTCATCTCTGACCCTCAGCCTTGACTCACTGTCATTCAATTGATTCCACTGGCATTACTTGTCTTCCTCTCTGGAGTAAGTGAAAGGGAAGTAAGATTCAGATGACTGTGGACACACTATCTCTGAGATTTTTCCCTGTTACTTCCAACTTCAGAGAGGTAGCCAAAACGTAAGTATTTATAGTGGACGTCCCATATTCTTTCAGTTCTTTATATAATTTATATAATTTGCCAGCTAAGTGGCTGAAGACCAATGACTGATGACAAATGATGGCCCTGCAGGTGAGTGACTGGGGTCTCTCTTGCTTCACCAGTCAGGGGTGATGGTGTCATTGATTTGATGTCTCCATCACACCAGTGAGCAAATCATCCAAGTGTCCCTGACAGAAAACCAAACTCAACAGCATTCTTGTCTCCACAGCAGGGATAAAGGCCCCTGTTTTGTGTTTGTGATATTATGGCAAGCAGCCTGTGTTGGAGTAGGGGTGGCATTTTGGGCTGAGGCTGTAAAAGCTTATAGTTGCGCATGTAGTTTCCAAGAGTTCCAGGGAAATGAATCTCACACCTGATTTTTGTCGGTGTGGTGGAACAGAGCATTCTGAGAGGCTGCATCTGCACAGAGGGCAGCATTTCTGAGGAGAGGAAGATGGTTTTACAAATCATAAGGGTTTCAGTTGTACCACCAAGAAACATTGACTATGCTCCATATAGTAAATCAGCTTGTGGTCTTCTAGCAGAGGCTGATCACAGCCTATGAGGACCTATGGGGTCCTTACCATCCAGCTCTACAAATGTCTGTGATCATACAGTTGCTTATACACAGAGCTGGGCTCAGAGACCGAGGGCTGGCAGGAGGGTGCTGGGTCAAGAGGGAGAAGTTGTAAGAAGCAGTCTGGCTTTTCTGTCAATCCCACAAGGCAGTGGGAGATGATTTTTGGGCAAGCAGTTTTGGTGTGGGACCCTGTATGTGGGACTCTGCAACAGATCCTGGGGCAGGGTGAAAGTTGGAATTTGTTTTTGTGGTCTGAGAAAAGAATTGTGAGAGAGTCCCTGCATGAAGACGATGCACCAGCCGAGGTGAGAAAAGGCATGAAGCTAGGGGGTCTGTGTGCCCACAGAATAAATGCATAAAACTTCAGTGCTTTAAGCCAATTTCTCTGATACAAAAGAGTATTATGGAGGTGGGAGTTACTTTTCCTTTTGCAGTTTTCAGATCTGTAATTTTCAGCAATTTGCTTTAACATACATTGATTGTGTGTGATTGAGAGGTGATGACCTGTGTGTACCACTGAAAACCAGCACATACTATCATCCTGGCATCCCTTTTTGGCTTCCTGTGCAAGTGGAAAATAGAGACTGAAACTCTTAGTCACTATAATTAAATGCTTTGGGACTGAAGGAATGGAGGTGCTTTGTACCTCTACCTCTTCAGTAGATAAGGAAATTGAATCTATTTTGGAAACAGCAACAGGATTGCAAGCAGAAAACTTCATTCTGTGAAGTGATTGTTTAAAGCACTGACTAGATCAGGGAACGTTTTATTATCTCTCTGGAGAAAAGAGTAGGTCTAGTAACTCAGAAAAATGTCAACATGTGTGTGTTAGCAGAGGTCTTGGATGCTCTCAGCTCACTTAGTCAGAAGAGTGAGAAATCCTATTGCAGGTGCTGGTCCCATCTCTGCGCTGCCTGTTGTGAGCTGCTCTGTGTGGAGAAACGCGGCACCATCTGACTCTCTTTGGTATTCCAGGAAGCCACATGAAAAGTAAGGGAACTTTTTCACCAAGTAGGTTGATAGCTGTGGGGTTTCTTGCTGCAATGAGCTGAAGAGATGGTCTAAGTCAATAAAGCAACCTGAGGTCTTTAAAGATAAGGTGCTAGAGAGTCTCTAGGATATTTTCTTTCTTTTTCCTCCTTTTTACATTGGCCAAACTGAATGTATTTAACAAATGGAGATTGAAATGTGAAATTTTGCTTTTGGGAGATTTTAATTAAATTCTGGCAACTCTTTATATATATATATATATATAAATGAAGTTGTTCTGAAACAAAATCACCACTTTTTAAAATACATTAAATGAAATGTTTTGACTCTTCCTTAAACTATTTCCCAGTCATCTCTGGCCAAAACTATTTGCCAAATCTGAATCATTTCAGTTCTCCAAAACACACTGTTCACTCAAAAGTTTGCCATGTTCTTGGAAGGGCTTGGTAAGTGTATCGTATTCTTATTTATTCTGTGGCTACATTCAAAGCTCATAAGAATTCCCTCTTCCATGAATGAACCCTGGTTAAGGAAGATCTAGGGTGCTTCATCTTCTTCACAGGCTTGTTGTGGGGATAAAGTCGAAGGTAAATCCTTACATTCCTGAAGGGAAAGGGGAAGATTTAGGCCTTGGGATTTTGCTTTATCACTGAACTCTTTGTTTATCCAGAGCCTTATTCATTCTGCTGTCTTCGAAGAGTATCAAGCACAGCGTACGAGATAACAAAACAGCATGGTGAGAGAGCAGGTGGTGCTGCCGAGCAATGGGTTCCTCTCAGCACTACACGTCCTGCAGAAATGCTCAACTGCCTTCGGTTCTCAGAGCAGTTGAACATAGCACCAGTCACAGGTGGAACTGTGAGGGATCAGGGAGATCTCAGATGCTTGTTTTCTGTGCTTTCCTAGAGCTTGCTTTTAGTTGGTCTTCTGTGCTGGTTGGTATTGTTTGTTGCTTTT
>VXBW01007744.1:946445-1000740 GCA_013400375.1 Thinocorus orbignyianus | reverse complement strand
TGGCTGGTTGTGGATTGTTTTTTCATAGAACTGAGTTGCTGAGTTGAGACTGTTAAAACTATGCTTATGCTGAATAATAGGTCCGGGGTTCATAATCACTCAGGTAAAATAATGGTCCCTCTACAAAATCTGTAACTGTAATGTCATACTAAGATACTTATTATGTGTCCAAAAACTCTCTGGGAAGATCCTTGGTGAGAGGCCCAAGAGACCAGATAGACCACTTTTGTGAATAAGACAAGAGGCAGAGAAAGCTGCTCTGACTGGAGTTAGCAGAGTCCTGAGTGCAAGATATGAGAAGGCTATCCAGGTGGCTTGGCTCTTCTCGGATGCAACATTTCCCAGTGCAAATATTCTTGACTTTGGAAAAAATAATAACAAGTTAAAAAAGAAAAAAAAAAGTTGTTATGGCAAATCTGATGGCAGTACAATAGAGTTTTCAAATAAATCAGGCTGGGCAGCCTGGCAATGTGTGCAGGTGAGGAAAACTAGGCTTTGTTTCTGCTTCTCTCTTCCTCCTAGACTGCCTCAGTTTAATATGAAATTAACAACAGGGTGACCTCAGGCAGGCCAGGCCGGTCACAGGGATTGCTGCCTTGCCCTGCTTGAACTCTGGAGCAGAGGGAAAAGGAAAGCAGCTTGTTGATGCAGGGCACTGTGCTGTAGTCAATGCCTGGTTCAAGCCTCTGAGAAAATGATGAAATGTAACTAGACATCCCTTCTCTCTTGCATCTTTGGAGAGAGGAAATAAATTGGAGAAGGAAAGATAAAAAACCTAATACACGGAGCTGCAGCTGAGTCTGTTCTTTCAAGGAATCCAAACATGGCATCTGATCTAAACCAATTAAGAAGCTAAAGAGTATGTGGCATGGCCTGGGTTAATAAGTCCAGTGATGAAGTGTGCCCATTTATGCGTTTTGTTGTCTTAGCAACAGCCTGGAGATGTGTTATCCATCAGCAGAACAGTCTGTTTTGATGTTGTCAGGGTGACAAGCTGGCTACCTGTCCATGTTTCTGCTGATCTGCAGCTCTGCAGTTCTTTAGCTGACTACTCTATGCTTATGCATGAGATGTTTTAATAGCTATCTCTTGACTGTCTGCAGAGCATTGCCATCTCCAGCTACGGCATTCATCCCATCAGAAAGCTCACTGAACCAGTGCTCTGTTGCCCGGAGTACTGACTTGGACTGATTCATCCAGGGCAACACGGGACTTCTTCCTTCTGCTAGTCCTGCATGCGCTAGGAAAACTGCTCCACAGCGTGCTCTCCTTTACATCATCAAATAATAGAAAACTTTGTGAGTGAGAACAACCTAGGATAGCTTACACAGGGTAAACTCTGCTTCTGGAGCAAAGCTTCACAGGTCCTGTCGTTAGCCCAGGTCCCACATGAGTGCTCTTGAGTCAGTTCCTGCAGGTGGCAATCTGAGTTAGTGTCCCTGAAGTACTTATTTCAAGGCTGAAGTCTTGCAGAATCAGGAGTCTTATGGGCAGGATTTCAGGTGTCAGCCCAGGTGCTCAAAGAAATGTCAGCTCTAACACAGAGGTACAGAAAACTTGCTGCTACTGGAAGTTGTCCTTTCACCTCATCTACAGGCAAAGCCACAGTCCCCTGGCCTGTCTCTGAGCAACTCTGAGAGAAATGATTATTTCCCCTTGAAACCATATGGAAGCTGGTTTCCAGTGAATTTTCTCTGGTGCTTTTTGGCGTTTCCCCAGAGAGCAAGGCAGACTCCTTTTAGAACATGACACTTCTGTCAGCAAGATTTAGCCTCTGGCTCATTAGGCTGTCAAGGTTCCTAATGTCACTTGGCTATTCTTTAAAACAAACAAACAAAACCCCAAACCAAACAAAACCCTCTTAGTATTGATGAAAGCTGATGTGCTGACAGTACTGGAGACCATCAGTCTCCTACCAAATAAATTTACGGTGGCAGTAGCGAAGCATACCCACCTGCCTTTTGTAACTCATCCCTGGGTTGTAGGTTGAGCAGCTCTGGTGTCGTGGCTCAGCTGGTCATCCAGCTTCCTACTGTGGCAGCCCACTGGGACCAGTTATGCATGTGGTGGGAGCTTCTGCTGGGTACAGCTGAGCATTAGTGAAAGAAACAGAGCTACTAAGTTGGATGAGCTGTCAAATCCACTTCTAAGTATGGTGATGGGCAGGTATATAGTTGTGCATTAGTGCAATGAACTGAATTTAAATGGGTGTCCTAGGGCTGAAAGTTATGTTAGTGACCTGAGTTGCCCCTGTTCGAATTGTTTGTTTCAGTCTCTCCGGTTCCTGTCATTATGTCAAGATGACGTAGCTGAAGCTGGGGAGAGAGGCAGAGATCAATCAATAAATAAATTCTGTATTTCTGCTGGGGAAAAAAAGAAGTAAAATTCACAAATCTGATGATTCTTTCTCTAGCAAATGAACTCAAACTGTTAGGAAAGGAAAAAATGTTTGATACCATTCTGGGTAAACACTGGATGTTCTTGAGTATGCAAGATCTAGAGAAGTGAAAGTAGATATCTCCTTACTTCAGAGCATTGACTAATCAGCACATGAATCTGTGAGACTTCTCATCTCAGAGCAAAATACGAGGCTACATACTAAGAGTGGAGAGTTGTTTTTTTAATTGGTAACTTAGTTTTTCATTAATGAATCTTTATGTGTCTGGAAAAGCAATGATAAGGGGAGAAGAAATGCTGTGGGTTACAAATGATCTCTAATACATAGGAATGCTTATCTACAGAAGCAAGTGTCAGATGCCAGAAATGCTGAAATCATTGCAGCCTGTTTAGTAAGTGCCTTCAGCATGTGGGCCAACACATGGGTTGAATGCCATGTGACCACTGATAGATCTGCTTCTCCGGGGGCTGGAGGACCTGGCATAGCATAAGCTCTGTTGATAACATGGTTTGCTGAACTTTCAACCATGGATCTGTTGCTGTGCTTTCCAGGCAGCCTTACTTAAACCCACAAGGAACTATCAAGACCTTTGCTATTCTCTTCAATATCTTCTCCTAGTCATTGTTTTATACTGGATACTGATGCAAGAAAAAAGAAAAAAAGAAGCTTCCTAGATGCCAGTTGCTGCCTTCTTGAGTGAATTATGGGCTTTGCCGTAGGTTAGCTTTCCCTAGGTACATGATGTTCTTATAGACGTCTGTTCTTGGCTTATCTGTGTGCTTTGCCCTATTCGGGACTATTTGAAGCAGGTGATTTTATAATTGCCCTGTATTTGTAATTTCTTCCAGCTCCAGATTAGCCTGGTGAACGTGAGAAGTGACAGGAAGTTATGTCCAAGAAGCTATACATGGGACTAATCTGAGAAGTCAGTACCTGTGTCATTAACTCTTGGGCAGTACTTTGGACAAGAGCCTCAGCAGGTTTCTTCTAATTGCATAAGAAGAGGCCTAGGTTATAGGTATTTCCAGGCAGGGCTGAAGTGCTTTCTTAGTAAATCACTTACCTAGAAAATGCAAGGCTCCATTCAGCTGCCTAAGCACAGGTATCAAGGGCCGTTGTAGGTTATCCATCTGACCTCTGTCTTCCTCTCAGAAAAGGCCCAGGTCTATTCCCTCATGTTTCATAGCTATCAACTTTGTGGAGGCATCTTGAATATTTTTGGGCACTGGAGATGGCATGACATGCCCAGAGGTTCTGACATGAGTGCTACTTATGTGCTGGGGGAGGATCAGTAGTAGCTCTGCATTTGACTTCTACCATCTAGCGTGCTGATGCTTCTGGCGTGACAGAAACCTGGTTAAAAACCCTGAGGGACTCAAACATAACTGCCCCTTTACACAGGTCTGCCATAGAAGCAGACAGCAGGAAATTCTGGATTTGTTTTTTTCCAGTCTCCTATGTCAAAACATTTATTTTTTTGTTGGAAATAGTCAGCAGAAGAGTGGATATTCCCAGTCGATCCTAGCTATTCCAAGAAGGTGTCCAGGCTGGAGCCAGGCTATAGTGTTACTCACACTTGTTCTCTGACACACTAAACGTGTATTTTATGTGAAAGAAATAGTTTCTGTACTTTGTGTGAAGAAAACTGTTTCACCACAAAGGACTGAGCAGGTGTGACTCCAGATACGTTATTGAGAGGTGACCAGGCTGCTTCCTTCTGAGCCAGGTGGAGAGCCAAATCCCCTCTGGCAGGCTGAGGTGGTTAGAAATTTGGTCTGAACCCTCCTGGACAAGTGTTTGGACTCCTGATTATCAGGTACAAGCAGAAAGCACTTGCTCCTCCTGGTAACAAGAGGCCAACTTTGTTCCTCCGGGTAAGAAGCAGCCAACTGTGCTCTTCCCTCTTTCTATTGCTTTCCTTCCATTCGGGGCACTTCTAGAGAGATGTTTTATTGCCCTGAGAGGATCTCTTCTGCCCTTTTGTCCTTAACTACCTGTCTAACCTGGAGAGTCAATTACTTGTGCAGCCTTTTTTTTTCTGAGTCTATCCCAGCACTAAGATTACACAGGCCAGTGCACCTTTAGAGTACCCCTGTGATGGAGGCACTGTTGAAAGGTGGGAAGGCAGTGCTGGAGGTTTCCAAATCTGCAGAGGCCAGAGCTAAAAATGCATATCCCAAGCTGAAATCCACCCACCATCTGTCTCCAGTTCTAACATTCATTGTTGATTGCAGTGGCGTTTGCTGTGCCCTTGTTCACTCTAATTTTTACGGCTGCTTGTTATCAAGGCAGCTGGCTATCTTCTCTTTGGCAGTTCTTTGGGTTGTGGAATAGACCTGTTTTCTGCTGCTGGAGTGATGTGGCTTCTCTGCTTCCTGCTGTGAGAATATTGGGGGCCAACGTAGTGAGGAATGGGTTGTACTGAACTGAAACAGAACAGATCCATTCCAATGTAAGCCAAGAAGAAACAGGGGCAAACTAAATGGGTGCATTTCAACATCAGGTGTTCTTTTGACCAGAAGAAAGAAAGTACTACAAATCTGTTTTTTTTTCCCTATGGGTCTCATAATATAAGCAAAAGAACTGTGACTTCTGCAGAGCAAAATCCTCTAGAAGGGTAAAAATAGGCAAACCATGTGGAACCATGAAAATTTCAGTTGTTTTAGTTGTCCAAGACAAATACTGTCTCCTCCCCTGGGCCAAGTGCTTCTGGCTGGAGCCGCTCTGCATCATGGTCGCCAGAGGCTTTGGCAAAGCCAGGCAAGCCAGCAGGACACCCCTTGGGGGGCAAAGCAGAACAGGAGATTGTTTTTCCAGAACCTTCTGATTTGGTTTGGTCTTATGTCTCCCTGACTGCCCAGTGTACTCTTCTGTCCTTTGTGTTCAGGCAGAGCTAATGGGAGGCAATACTTCACCTGAGACCTGAAGGCAGGGCTGGGGAGGAAGGAAGAGGCAAGAGAAAAGGGGGATGGAGAGGGTGGGACTCCTTATCCTTCTCTCTTTCACAGTCCTCAGCCTCACAGGATCAACCAGAACTTGAACTTTTCCAACACTCTTTAAAAGACCCTCTACTTCTGAGAGAAAGGCAAGGAAGCAGGAAGCAAGTTGGAATAAGTGGCATCCTATCTATCTTCCAAATCCATCTCTGCAGTAAAGTTGTGCTGGGAGGATCCCACATCCATCTGTGGCTTTTTAAGTTCTGTTTGTAGATGCCATGTTACTGAAATGCTTCAAGGATTCCCTTTGTAATGTGTAATTACTCCGTGATATGCAGTTCAGCACCTATTGCAGCTGCTGTTTTGGATAATCTTGATACAGTTAAAGCTGTTGCTGGATAAAACAAATTTATGCAGACGGAGATTTTCAAGTTAGCATAAGGAACAATTTGTTTGTCTCTAACACATCAGGTGCTTAAAAATCCTGTACTTGGTGCCTCTAAACTTGAATTCTGCTTCTCATACTCACAGGACTTTGAAGCATGTTTGCAGCGGTCTGTTACCTCTCTTGAGGTCTCACAGGTGTCTCATTAAAGCTGATGTTAAAGCCTATTAAATATGTGAGTGTAGCTTCTAATGATGCATCTCATTTCAGTGAGTTGTCACCAGGAACTGGGAGGGATCATCGCTGCTCTGGTCCTCCAGTAGCTGGGATAGCAAAAGCCACTTGGAGGAGTGCGGGATAATACCTTCTTCAGTGTTGGAAGACAAAAGGCAAAGTGTCTCGAGAAGGCTGCACTTTGCAGGGGCACACCAACCTTGTCACCTTCTCGCCATAGCGGCTCCCCTCCCTCTCTCCTGCAAAGTGCAGCCTCAGCTCCCGGAGGCATCTGTCCTTGGGCTTTCTGGTCTCCAGCCAGTTAATTATTAATCATCACAATATCCCTTATGTCAAGCATCTGAACTGCCCATGAAGCATGGAGAACTGTTTTATCAGCTGAGTCAAAAACGTTTTAGTGCTCTGCCACTCATTGTAAAGTTGTTCTAACAAAGAGCTTAAGTACCCAGAAGTGATAGTTACCTCATCTGAGCCCCACATCAGATGACCTGATGCTAGCAGGTGCAATGAATGTTCAAACTGGGAAGCCAGAAGAGAAAGTAAAGCTTGTATCATGGATCCTAGAACTGGTGCTGTACCACCAGATGTGTTTAGAACTGTAATGCTACTGCCATATAGGCATATTGCCCATCAGGAGCACCTACTAGGAAAAACACCTATGTATTTAGCTCTCTGGAAAGATACTCTGTGTGTGTGTATAAATCCTGGGGGCATGACAAATTTCCTTTGAATATTGGCTGGCTGGATATTGTGCCTCTCTGCGATGCTGCTCCTCACCATTGCGCTAGAAACAGTGAGACAGGTGAGCTTGTGTGGGGCTCTGGGCCTTGCCCACTCTCTGTACTGGGGCTGTCGGCTGGTCTGAAAGAGAGTGCGTGAGCAGAGACAGAGCAGAGAGTAGGTGTGAAAGAAGAAAATCACTCACCTTGTATCAAGGTGCTTCTTACTGTTGGGAGTATTCAAACACGAGAACCTGACCCCCAGCTCTTTCTAGCTGGGAGTATTCTATTGGCAATGGAGTAGCACCAGCACTTTATTTTTGGTTGAGCTTTGATATCATGCGTTGAAGCAGATCTGAAAACAGACTAAAATACTGGCTACTTTCCACTCATCTGTAGAGCAGTTTTTACAAGGAATAAATTTGTTTCCTTCTGCCTATCTGCATAAGAAACATTTTAAGTAACGTCATACTCTCAGAATCACCCAAATAAAAAGAAAGGTTCTGAAGCATCTCTTAGCAATGTGGCACAAGATGCCTTCACTAAACTATCTCATGCTGGCACTTGTCGCAGTGGTAGCTCTCACTAAACACTGCCAGCCTCTGTGCCCTTTGCAAAAGTTTTCTGGAGTATTCCAAAGGCTCTCTCCAGTAAGAATGTGTTCCTGGTAAGTTGCTGAAACTGACGAACGGGGACCATATTATACTTTCCTGCCACCATTTAAAAGCCTACGGTGGGAAGTCTTGGGTGACGCAGGTAGGAGAACTCATTAGAATGAGAATGTACAGAATCACAGAATTGTTGTGGTTGGAAAGGACCTCTGAGATCACCAAGTCCAGCCATACACAGAAACTCAACCCACTCCCTACAATGTCGGCCACTAGAGCATGCCCTGAAGTGCCACATCTACTCATTTCTTAGATACCTCCAGGGATGATGACTCAACAACCTCTCTCAGCAGGCTGTTCCAGTGCCTGGCCGCTCTTTCAGTAAAGTAATTCTTCCTAATATCCAGTCTAAACCTCCCCTGCTGCAGCTTCAGACCATTTCCTCTGGTTCTGTCATTATCCACTAGGGAGAAGAGGCCAACACCTACCTCTCTATAACCTCCTTTCAGGTAGCTATAGAGGGAAATGAGGTCTCCCCTCAGCCTCCTCTTCATATGACTTGTTCTGTAGACCCCTCACCAGCTTGGTGGCTCTCCTCTGGACATGCTCCAGCACTTCAGTGTCCTTCTGGTAGTGAGGGGCCCAGAACTGAACACAACAGTTGAGGTGAGGCCTCACCAGTGCAGAGTACAGAGGCACCATCACTTCCCTGCTCCTGCTGGCCACACTACCTGATACAAGCCAGGATGCTGTTGGCCTTCCTGGCCACCTGCACACTCTGCCTGCTCATGTTAAGCCAGCTGTCCACCAGCACCTCCAGCTCCTTTTCTGCTGGGTAGCTTTCCAACCACTCTTCCCCAAGCCTGTAGTGCTACATGGGGTTGTGATCAAAATGCAGGACCTGATATTTGACCTTACTGAACTCATACAACTGGCCTGGGCCCATCAATCCAACCTGTCCAGGTCCCTCTGTAGAGCCTCCCTACCCTCAAGCAGATCAACACTCCCACCTAGTTTGGTGTCATCTACAAAACTTACTGAGGGTGCACTCAATCTCCTCATCTAGATCATCAATAAAGATATTAAACAAAACCATTAAACAATACATATGACTTAAACTGTTCTCTTTAGTGTCCCTGTGTGTACAGGTCCCTGTACCTCACATGTGTCTGTGTTCTACTTCACCCTTCCTTCTGGCCCCAGATGCCTTCATGCAGAGTGAAAAAAATTATGGTGGATCTGACAGGATGCTTTCTATCTCAGTAAATTGATGATAGACCATCACTAATTAGTACAGCTAAGGTCAAGCTTACTCATATGCTAAGATACCTTGATTGTAGGAGCCCAACTCTTATTTACGTGTAATAATAGATGGAGATGTTTTTTTTCCTCCTTTCAGTTCAAACATAACATCGTGTTCAGTGACACCACAGTGTTTTGTGAAAAGTACAAGTGCTTTGAACATGTGGGAATCAAAAAGCTCTAAATAGATTGTGTAATGCTGCCAACAAAGCATGTCCTTGGACCCCAGCCGAGAACAACCAAACCTTCATTTGAAGTAAAGCACTGGATTTCTACAAAAAGAAATACCAAAGCTTTAGCCCTAGATCCCACCTCGGTCACACCTCTAGCAAGTCACTTCAATCCCATTGCCTTGGGTTGTCTCACCTGTAAGAACAGAAAGAGTACTTTTCTTGGGGTGGAAGGAGAAGCTTGTGGGATGCTTGCAAGGTTAAAACTCTTGGCATCTGAGATGTAACTACCTGAGTTGAGGTGATTCCCATAGGAGTGGGGAGGTGGCAGCACGATTTCTGGGTGGGGGGCTGAGGGGCTGCACCCTCCTGACCTGCACCCAGGTGACCACATGCCCTTTTGCAGCCTCAGTCCTGCTGCCTGGACGGCTGCCCCTGGCCTTTCTGCCCATCAGGAGGTGGTCCCTCACCTGAGCCTGCCTGGGGAGGGTGGTTCTGCAATCAGTCAACCCACACACCTGCTCCTGGCCGTGGTTTTTACTGTCCTTTGAATCCATATAGCAGACAAAGTATTTAGAGGCAGCTGCTGTTCCTGTGTTTAGCTCCCAGACTTCTTAGGAGAAAACTGCTGGCTTTGTGGCAGCTGAAATCTGATTCAGAGGAAGCTTTTCTGCAGCAAGGGGAGAGCGAAGTAAGGGGGAGGGAAAGACAGGGCTCAATTTGCTCTTCCTTTAATTCTGTTAGGAAAGTCCTAGTAAGTGGAGATGACAGCGTGCAGGTTGCAGGCACACACATTGCAGCGTGGTGAATATATTTCAAGGGCTTGAGGATACAGAGGCAGCTGGTAAGAAAACAGCATGGCACGTGGGGGCTGTGTGCTGTGGTTTTTGCCAGGGTACATTACCTACCACTGAGCAGTTCTGGGCTCCAGAGCCTGCTGATGGTACTTGCCAGTTTAAAGCAAATGTGAGTATCTCTGTGTTGTGCTGCCTTTGTAGGTGCTGGAATAGAGGATACTCAAGAGATCTGCTTTGCCTTCTCCACTCTGGTGCGTGATCCTTTCTCAGTCTTCTCTAGTCTACTTCCCAGTATTTCTCTGGAGAAGGAAAAGGCTGTTATTCCCACTCTGCAGCTGAGGCACTGGTATGCTGAGAGACTGACTTGTCTGATTCTAGGACATGAAGAAATGGAATGAAGCTGCTTTAGGGAAAGCTCAGATTGGACACAAAGAAAAAATTCTTCGCTGAGAGGGTAGTCAGTCACTAGAACAGGGTCCCCAGGGACCTTGGTCATGGCACCAAGCCTGCCAGAGTTCAAGGTGCACCTGAATGATGCTCTTAGTCATTATGGTTTAGTTTTAGGTAGTACTGTGAGGAGCAGGTGCTTGGAGTTGATGATCCTTACAGGTCCCTTCTAACTTGAGATATTCTCTGATTAGGTGTCTTGCTGCTATGCCGTCTCTTGGGTTTTGATGTGGAGTTATGTTTGTGAGACTGTTCTTCCTTTTCTCCTGCTGTGGCTGCTGAAAGTGTTCTGATTTCTTTTTAAGGACTATGATAGACCTTTCAAAGTAGAGCATTTTAGGGAGGCTTCCCAGTTTACCTGTGCTCCCCCTTGCTGGAGTTCAAATGGCTTCCAACATGGAAGGTAACTGTGGGCCAGAATCATTCTTCCATCACTTAGCCTTTTTAAAAGGAAAGCCCAGGCTTTCCGTTGCCATCACATTTTCCAATTCAAAAGAAAACTCCTAGGATTTTATGTTGTACTGTAATGCCAACAGGATCAGAGATGGCTCTTCCTAAACCAATTAATTTACAGAGCAGCTCTGGTAATATAATTGAAGAAGCTTTTTGAAAAGATGTCACTTAGTAAACAGGGGTAGATGAGCAACAGCATGAAAGGTTCATGCCCCCTCGTTTCCCATGACTCTGTATGATACTTAGACTGAGATAGGAAGAGGTAAGGAGAAATAGTCAGTCCTACTTCTGCTCAATGACTTGTCCACAGAATTGCGTGAATGTTAATCTGGCAAAACTTATCCTCTGCTTTTGAAATAAAAATGGTTGTTCTGGGCTAGCCTGAAGTCTTTACGCTGCCCAGTTTACACAAGTTATAGTTTAATTTGATGGCCAATAGATTTGAAGATCATTTTGAGTTTTACTTGAGACTTGTCAAAATAAAATGCTACCTAGGATTCTTTGGGGGACAAGAACAGTTACATGATGTGCTAGGGTTACAGGAGGTAATGTGGTTAAACGCTGGATACACATATGTGCTCTGTGGACAGCTTGACAGACTGCAGGCTTTTGGAATGAACTAGTCTAGCAAAGGAGGGGGGGAAGCATCTGTCAGTAAATAGATGGATAAAGATGCTCTGTGCTGCTTTAAAGAAGCAGCAATCATCTTTATAACTTTGACAGGTGGCAATGGGGCAGGGAGGGGAGGATAAGATTCAGAGAATTGTGTGGGTGGTGAAGAAATTAATCCTAATGAATTGGAAGAGCAAATCCACAGTGGGCAGAAAGCTTTGGATTTCTGCCCTGCTGGATATGGATAAATGCAAGAGAATCCCTTTTGCATGCAAGAGCTAATTGGGCAATTACAATGTAATCTCAAAACCTTTGCTTAAACTGTATCCTGACTATCGAAGCGTGAGGAAGATTCTCTTCCAGTGGTTCACAGGGCTTGCCCAGACTCCCTCAGACATTTGTTTGAAACTGGTCCTCTTCTATCTTTTCATCTCCTTTGGGAAATAAATCTTCCTGTTACTTTTCTTTTTTCTTTTAAATCACTGTGTTGTGATGGGACAACTTATTTATAAGACTTCTTTTCTGTGATTTTATTCTTCATGCAGAAGAACACACAAACATAAGAATGACCAAACTTGCTCAGACCAGGGGACCATCTGGTCCAATACTACTGTTCTTCCCTCAGCGCCTGCTCGTGGCTACTGTTTGAGACAGCAGCATGAGCACACGATGTTTCCTTCTAGTAATTTCACAGCTTGCAAACATTTTCAGTCCTGAGGCTTCTCTGAGCTTGACCTCTGTGTCTGTACTAATCCTTGATGGCTCTTATTTCCATTTGTTTCCCTAAAACAAATGTAACTTTTTGTGTCAACCTCCCTTGCTGGGGAGTTTGCATGTCTACTGTTAGAGGTGAAAAGCCAAGTCTTTTCTCCTTTTTTTTTTTAAGTTTTTTTTTTAATAGTTTCATGTTAGTAGGTTTAGTATCTGACAGAATAGTCAATTTCTGTGTACTTTTTCATGCCACCCCATTATATCGCTTTGTCTCATGACTAGTTACATCCTTAAAGACCTTTTCTGAAGAATGTAATAAAAATAAATTGAAATAAGGTAACTATGTCAATGAGATCACTGATTTCTCCAAAGAAAAGACATGGGTGTCACAGGACCTCCCAACATGGAAGTCATGTTGACCCTTACCCAAAAGGTCATATTTATTGCTTGCTAATGCTATCTTTTTATTATCAGTTCTACTAATTAATCCAGCCTAAATGCCAGGCTTGCAGGCTTGTAGTTCCCTGGCTCTCACGTGGACCTCTGTTCCAAAGATTAGCATTGTAGTTGCTACCTTCTAGTCCTCAGGTCCCAGAGACACTTCATGTGAGAGGCTGCCTGTGATCATTAGTATTACAGCTATTTTGGCCCTGGTTCCTCTGTTATTCTTGAGCAAGTGTTGTTCTGCCCCTGGGATCCTCCAGGGCCAATTCTCTCTGTCTGTATCATACACTCATCCAAGTCAACTTTAAACAGAGCCTCTTCTGATTTCCTCACTCTTTCTACTCCTTCTATAAAAATAAAAGTGGGATGATCAGGCATGGGAACCTCAGCAGTTTTTTTCTTTTTTTTTTTTCTTTTTTTTTTTTTTTGGTGGAAACAAGAAAGCTCCAATGCAAAAATTGAATCTATTTTCTATGCAACAGCCATGTCAGGTCTGGGTTCTTCTTTTACAGAAAAGAATCGTATCACTTGGCCCTACAGACTTGACTTTTTTGACATGTTGGAGAAAAGACTGAAGAAATAGCTAAATGTTACTGGAGAGGGTATCCTTATCTTTTTTAGGCCTATCTAGAAGTGAAAAGTGACAATATTTTTATCTGCTTCTGAAAGCACAGGGTCCTGAGACAATTTGGATGAGAAATGATCAGTAAGAGAGCTCTCTGCTGGATACCTTGGGGGTTTTGCCATCCCTAACTTCTGAATTTGTGTTGTCTAAGTCTTTTATGCAAATGTGCTTGAACTAAGCTTTGGGTGCTACAATGCCAGGTGGTTCCACACTCCAGAGAAAAGGAGTGCCTAGGTGCCTCCTAAAGCTTGGGTGCTTTCAAGGCTTTAAAACTCAAGACTGGTTTCTGTTTACTTCAGCCATCTTCCAAGGGCTCACTTGTGTTGTGAAGCATGGTGTTCTTCATCCCATCTCTCTGCCAAACCTAGTCGGTGTCCTTTCTCTTGGAGGGAGTGTTTTTCTTTCAAACTGGCACCAACACAGTGATTCAGCATCAGGCTGGTTTGCTCACATCCGTTGTGCATTGCCATCTCGTCACGCAGATGAAGAAGAGCCTGTGCCTTCCTAGGACTGAATTGGAAGGGAAAGCAAAGAAGGTATTTGTGAGCATGGGTGCACAAACCCCAATAATATTAGCATTCAAGAGAGGTGGCAACCATGGCTACAAGATTACGCAAAATAAAAATTAAGCTTGTGTCGCAGCATGTGGCTCTTCTTTACAAAGAGAGTGGAACAAGACGTATTGATGGCTAGTATTTATATATCCAGCACTGTTTTCATGCTTGGTTACCTAGAAATTGCTGCTGCTGAAAGGTAGCAAGCCAAGCTGTGTATTTCTTGTCATGGCTCACAATGTACAAACACGCTTTGGAAGAAAGGATAAGCTGGGAGAGAGTTAATTAACTCGGCAAAGGAGGCTGTCCCCTGTGTGGGCTAACCATTGCCACAGAAAGCATAGGCATTTCTAGGGATTCAGCAGCACCTCCTGGGCAAGTGACCATGTTCTGGAGGAGGATAGTTATGAGAAAACTGTTCCCATAAAGAGGCTTGCCAAGGACAAATCTGCAGTGCTGCACCTTTGGTGCAATGTTGGGCCTACATCTAGTCTTGATTATTCAAGCAACGTCTGTGAAAGGAGGCTGGTTTTCAGTCTATCCATGGCTGGCTTTGTGAACGCTCCTGGGCACATTTGTTTATCACTACCAGGGCATGTCTTGTAAGCCAGAGAGTTAAAATGCTGCTATTCTCTTCATTGTGTATATACAGAGTGCATTTATGTTTGCACAGCTGATGCGTGAGCACATCTATCCTATTTGCTTGTGTAAGTTTTATCTATGTTCTCCTGCGGAGTGTGGTAATGTTCTCTTGCTTACAGCATGCTGGTGTCTGCCTTGGCCTGCTCTTCATGAATTATTTGTGGTAGCAACTAGGAGCCCCAGCCGTGAACTGGGATTCCACTGTGTTTCATGAGGACACTGTACAAAAGAGAACAGGGGAGAGAGAGTCCTGGCTCCAAAGAGATTGTGAGCTACTTTTCATGTCGATCTGATAGGATGCATGCAAACAGCAACTGTTTTATTAACTCCATCTGGTGACCCTATCCCCCTCCAAGAAGAAGTCTCCCACTGGTGCAAACATTGCTTTGGTCCAGTCAAATACAACTTCGTTTCCTCTGTGAAGTTTTATACTGACTGATTTTATTATTTTTTTTTCTCATTTTGGTCTCTTCCAGTAAGAAAGGCTGAGCAAGATTTTTGAGGTGTTAAAGTGAAGAGCAGTAAAATAAATTATGTAAGTGCTACTGAACTCATACTTCATAGAGCAAATGAAAGTTTCACATAGGATGAAATATATCAGGCTAGGCTACTGATCTTATTTGTTTGATGAATCTGTTTACCTCTTGCATGCATCCATCTAACTTGGAGGAAGGCAGATATATGGAGTGGGAACTGAATGGTCTCAGACCTATCCATTCATCACTTGCATGACTTTCATTGCTGGAGTATCCAGATACTTCCCTGTTATAGGAATAGAAATCTTTCTTTCCTCTTGTTCTGCAGGATAATTAGCTTAATTTATATGTTTGTGACCATTTGTATTCCCTAGCTTGAAGAAGTGAACTTATAGAAAAGCAACTCAGAAGAACCGAGATCCACATCTGTTGTACAACACCCAATGTCTTGTGGGAGTTGTGTCTATATCTAAGCTGGCCCAGGTTGTATGGAGCTCTGCTCTTGTTCTTCTGCCTTGTGGATTGCTTTGGAAAGAGTGTGGTGACTTTGTCAGGTCTCTGGTTCTCTCTGAATCATTTTTGGGTGACTACGTGAGTAGTGTCCTATTATTAAGAGCATGGGCTCTTATTTTTGGTACTAAACAAAATGGTGGTGTTTTGGAGTGTGCTGCATCACTCCCAGAAATGAGTTACAATCTGCTTTTGATAAAGGTGGTGGGTCATTGTTAGCTGGGGCTGAATAAGGCCTTGTTTTCTTAGTGTGTATCTGGAAGGTTCTTAAAAGGAACAGACCAGGGGCATAGTTAAATCTGCAACCAGATGTCTTTGATCTTAGAGGATGTTGCGAGCTAGATGAGGCATTTACGGTGCTTACTTCTTTCTCCTACATTAGCCTGGCCACAGTTCAGATTAGATGTCTACCCTGCATGCAGGATAATTTTTTGGCATGTCTCTGAGGGGTCTGGCAGACAGTGCCATTTGCATGCCGTGGTACAAATGTGCAGCCATTTCTCTTTTCACTAAAATAAATATGAGCCGATATGTAGTTGAAGAATCTAATGGATTTTTACAGAAATAAATATAAATGGGGGGGGGCGGGGAGGAACGGGAAGGAATATTCCCAGTGCAACCTGCTAAATAAACCAAATTCTCCTCCTTGATCTTACTGAAATATTTCCTAATCTCTCCTCTTCTTCTTTTATCCCTGATCTCACGGGGTGCGTTTCAGATGTGGAGATACTGTAAGATGCATGTCTGTGAAGAAACCACTTGGCTCAATCACCAGGGTCATTTCAGGTCTGTTTGTAGATGTATGTGACACAGCAGACGAGCACAGAAGTTTTGCTTTAGGACAGGTGTAAAACGATTACTGTGCTCGGAAGAAGGGAAATATTTAGGGTAGCCTTAATGATATCCCAATGCTGGTCTCCTACAGAGGGTGGGGGGCAAGAAGAAGTAAGAAAGGATAGATTTTGTGTTTACCAAAGCTGCACTGGCGTGTTTGCACCCCTCCCTGTGTAAGGAGATGTGTGATCCTTCGGAAAAGCAAGCAGAGAATGTCCCCTGGGAGGGACTAACACCCACATTTTAATCTGAAATGGCTTTCACCCAAAACAGTATCTTCATGGTACTAAATGTTGATGATTTGTTGCCAGGCACTGCTGTAACTGTCATCTGTCTTTCAGACATCCCTTTTCCCATCAAGGGATGGCTATTAAATGGTATTCCAGAGCTGCATGTCCAATGCTGCTCATTAAATAAAGACAGTGGGAATCCTTAGGGGAAGAGGGAATAAAAATAATAAAATTAAAATTTCCCCTGTAGCACCCAGACAAACCGGAGAAGAGCATATTACATCAGAGTCATTAAGATACTCCCACAGCTTTTCATGGCATGCTGCACATATTAATCATTCTGTTTCATCTTCATATGGGGAGGGGGAAGTATCCTTAAAGTAGTTTGTCAGCATCCAATAGCTAAATGCTGCAACCAGAAATGATTACTCGTTTCCAAAACTATTAGTGGTTAGCGTTTTTGGTCATTTTAAATAGCGCTGAAATCACTCAGCATAGAAGCCCTTGGGTCATGGGTTACAAATGAGTTTCTATCTGAACTTCTCTGGTGGCTATTTTTATCTCAGCTTTGTGCTCTTTAGAAGATAATTATTCCAACAACCCAATTAGGCATTGGGCTAGGTTATACTGCAACCCCTTCTTCCCTTCTCGAGGAAATGATCCTTGCTGTACCCTTTTATCATCTTCTTCAGGCCAGCAGAAACTGGGTTTGGGGGGAAGGTGAATTTGAATCTCTGTGGTACAATGGTACTTTATCATTGCTCTATTCAAGTCCCTTGCTTTCTGTTTTATCCCTTAAATCTTAATCTGGAGACATCACTGCAATGTGATTCTTCAGTAATTGTGCTATAACAGCAGAGAGTGTATGATTATGGCAAAAATACACTCATATCCTTTTTCTTGTAGGAGAAGATAATAGAGAGAGATGAGACACCGTGTGAAATTGGCACTGTATTTGAAGAGTTTTATCCAAGACAAGACAAAGCACTGCAGGGGGAAAAGAACAAGTCACTAGCTGATGGAATCTGTGTTTCCTGGTATTTTTTCTAAGCTAAGCTGGGTAAGGCACACCGCCAGCCAGGCATGGCCCCTGGAAACTTTCCAGGAAAAAATCTCAGCTCACATTGTGAAAGGGTTTTCCCCCATCCATGCTGGATTAAAGGTTCCCCTCTTGGAAGCTCAGAGATAAATATTTATATATTTATTTATTTTGCAGTAGCAAGCTAATGTTAATGGCACATGGCCAATTTCTGTCATGGGCACCATGAGGCATTTTGAGCAGGTGCCACCGAAGTCAGCACAGAGTATAGATTCCTCAGGTGCAAGCAGACCCTACCCCACTCTCTTCCCATGCTGCTGCTGTTGGCTCACGGGACAGGCACAGCTGGTTTTGGCAAGTGAGTGCTGAGACAGCAAGAGCTTATATGACATGTGAGTGTTGGACTGGGTTTTGGCCTATATAGTACTTGCACAGGCAGGAGGTCTGGGGACTGTTACTTTCTTTTTTATTTTCTATAGGGATCCAGATTTGTTTGTGGGTAGGTTTAACTCCTGGCTACGGGTTGCTATTGCTGCCATTAGGAACCCCAGGGTAAGGTCTATGTCCAAGGACCTCCAACAGCAAACAGTCAGTGCTGGAAAGGAGAGCTGGGATCCCCATCTCTATTAAGAATTCCTGTTATCTGAGTAAGGAGCCCACCTGGTGTAGCCATAGTGAAGATCATGCATTCAGATTGCTGATACTGATGGTGTTGAGGAATTTGGAGGATCACAGTTTTGAATTTGAATTTCATCACCCTGATGAAATTTTAGTTTTGGTCTGTTCTGAAGTAAGCCTGTAGTACATCCGTAGCACAGCAGGGAATATGAGCTTCACAAGTCCTTGTTTGACATCCTAGCTATGGGATTGTCCTCCATCAGTAGGCTGTCTCTGGGTGTTTGAACATGCTTCCACCTCTTGTTTGAACCCAAGATTATTTTCCCTGCTTTCTTTTGGGCAATAATTTTCTTTCCTTTAAAGTCTCTATGCCTATAATTTTTAACTTTGGAGTTTTTTTTCCTACTGAGGGTGTCAGCTTTTGTGTAACAAATGTAAGCGTGCCAGCTTGCAGATTCCTTTGAAGTAATCTGCTGTCTTTCTTGGGTCTCTGCACAACAGGTTGAAAACAATATGTTATTGTGCTCTGCATCAATGGGGTGGAATGAAAGAACTATTTATTCCATTGCCTGTGATGTTCTTGGTCATTCTGTGACATCATAAAGGGACTTCATATCCCTTTATGATGGCTGTAATTACAATGACTTTGTTGTTATCTCAGTCTTCTCCAAGTAATTTTTTCATGTTGGAACTTGGCAGAAATCAGAAGTTGTTTTGGTTAGTTTCTTACACTTTGTTGGTATAAAGACAGTAGAGCCTTCTAGTTGTGTATCTAGGAGGCTGTTGGTCTTGGTGAAAGCATTAAAGAATTGGATTACAATGCAAATATGAATACAGTGTTCTCAAAAAGGTTTGACTTTTAAGGTTAGAAATCATCAGGACGCAGTTCAAGCTGAAAAATCACAGATTAAGCTTTTATAAAGTCTCCTCCATATTCTTGATTTCTGTTTGTCAAGTAGTATGCTAGTTTTTCAGTAGGTTATAGTGTCTTTCACAGAGGAAGCCACTGTGATATCTCCTTTCAGAAGAGGAGTTGTGGTGGATCAGCCTCACTCCCTTACTCCTTTCCTCTTGAGAAACTTCTTGACAGTCCCATAGATCACAGGATGATGAGCATATCTCTGCTCCCAGTCAGCTGTGTCTTTATAGTCATAGCACAACCTGTAAGCTGGTATTTTCTTCCCCTACCTCTAAAACCAAGGACATCTTCCTGCTTTACACAAATTCTGTGAGGCTTAACAATTTGTTCCCGGTTCCTTCTACTTGGTAGTCATCTCTGAGAATTTTTCTCCCTACCTCAGCACAGTATCTCTTCAGATGGGAGCACTTAAGCGAATGTTCCTGCCAAAGTACAAAAGTGACCTGCATGCAGCCGATCAAAATTTTCAAAGTCATATCTTTGACAACAGGGGCTTTCTTGTTAGTCTGTTGCATCCTGAGCCTTCAGAATGGTCACAGCTTGGCACTTTGGAGATGACTCTCCCTTCCTCTACCACTGACTAGCTAAGGTTTCAGAAAAAATGCAGACTGATCTTGTCAGGTAATCAAGCCTTATGGTATGAAATGAGGATTGAGAAAAATTGTTTGGGTCACCTGGCAGGTCTGAGTAACTGTCAGAGGATAACTGAAAGAAACACCATCCAAGAAGAAGAGCAGACATTCCAGTACATTCAGTTATGGAGTTCTGCCCCTTGTTAACAGGAGGAGCAGACAAACTTTTTTTTTCTTTTTGGTCATAGGAATTAATTTTCTCCTCCAAATGCTCTGATGGCTGTACCTATGAATTGGATCCTGCAGAGCAGTATTTTGTTCCTGAGTTACTTATGGAGACAGCATAGTGGAGGGTGTTTCAAACTACTATGTTTCAAAGTAATACTGTAGTTTGAAAGATGTTAGGATGTTCTCATTACAAACCCAAGAAGAGATCCCACGAGATCTGCCTTAGGTGATCAGGCATGGACTGTTGGTGTGCCTGAGCTAGCAAAAAAGTAGGTATTTGTGTTTGGCTCGGCAAAAGCACCTTAAAAGAGAGCAAGCCAGTGCACAAGAATTAGTGTTATATTAGTATTTTGCTGCTATGGGAGAGAAATTGAGGAACGTGAGCAGGGATACAGATGAACCTTTGGTAGAAAAGTCTTACCTGCCAGTTTATTTGGTGGCACGGATCTCCCTCAGCCTCCCCTGCTGGAGCTGTTTACATGCGCATGCATCATTTTGACAGAGAAGCTATACTCAGTGATTAGGGTGTTCATCTTCAATACGACAGGCTGAAGTTCAAAACCCTGCTATCGATCTACCAGAGCAGAGACAGACTGTGCTTTTATACACTTCAGGGACATGCTATGACTGTTCAGCAATCAGTTGGTCTGTGGAGGGCTTGGCATGCATGTTACCTGCTGCCTGATTCTCTGAACAGGGGCGGATGCTTTGGCCTAGGCAAAATCGATATGTAGGCTTGAATACACTTTCAGAGGATGCACTAAATGTCTGTTTTCCTTCTATAAAGCTGGACATCAAGACAGGGCTAGTCTCGTCTTTGGAGAGAAGGACTGGTAGTGATCCACAGAAGCCAGCAAGGATCCTTACCAGCATGCAGAAGGAAGTGTTTCTTGGCTTGAGCATGCTCTAGCCGTGGCATTGCTCCATACCTGAGAAATCATTCAAGAGACCTATTTATTCATTATTACAGTTCTAGGTTACATCTTCACTGCAAGGTGAAGCACAGAGAGTCCTGAGGACATATTGTTGACTTTGCCAGGATTATCAGGGCCAAGCTAGTCCCAGTCAAGCATCTGCACTGTGTTCCAGGTATTTCCTGGTGGACTGGGCTGTTGGATATTTAGGTGCCTTGGTGCTTTTTCCTCAAGTCACTTGAATCCTTTTTGACAGGAACCCTACTTCCTGAAGCACTCTGAAGACAGGGCTGGGGCTCACAATGCACATAGGTGCAGGATCTGAAATGTGCTCAGCCAAGGATATTACCAGCCTCTTAGACTTCAGCAGAAGAAAACATTTCAGTACTCTGTCCTGCACAGGCACACTGAGGCTTTCTTGACATCTGGCTTTCAGTCATACAAATGCTTTTTTGTGCTTTCTTACTGCTGGGAAACTTCTAAACACTTAGCCAAAGTCTCTCTTCTTTTTAAGCTGAGTACGTTACTTCTACTTGAATCCATTTGTATCATTCTTAAGAAGTCTTCTCCCATAATTCATGTCAACCCTTCAAATGTTTGCAAATTTGTCATCTGTAGTCTCTCCTTTGCCAAGCTATTAACTCTTCTGAGTTAATTCTCTTATAAGTCAGTCTTGCCATTTCCCTGATCATTTTGCTGCTGTTCTTTTTGAATACCTCTTAATTTGTCATTGTAAGTGCATCTAAGGCAAAGGGATTGGCAATTTTTTAAGTTTATAACGCATCTAAGTTTCTCAGGCACATTCCATGAGTAAATACACTTCAGTGTAATCCTACAAATGGACACTTTTTTTTTTTCCTGGCTCCATATACTTGAAATTAGGATTGTACATGAAAGTTCTCAAAACTAAGGAGATGCAGCATGTGAAGCGTGTGCAATAGCATGGATAGACCTTCTGCAGGGCTGTTGAAGAGGCAGTTTGGGGCTGGCTGTCAGCAGTGGCATATGCTGCTCCTGTCTCCAGCAACTCCCCCTCAGTGATTTCTGCTTGATACTCCCAGTCTGGCCCCAGACCCTTCAGCTGACTCCTTCAGCACAGTCAGGACTGAGGTTAAGGGATGCAGATGGAGGTTGAAAAGGTGGCATATTGCTTCTCATAGGGCATAAGCAATCTAGTACAAATACCAAGCTGGTACATGGACACCCAAGCTGGGCCACTAGTGTCATGACTGGCGCGATAAACCCTTGGGCTCGTGGATTAACTTGTGCTGGCTTCTGTGTGACCTTACCAAGAGAAGAGAAAGGGATGTTTATTCCACAGGGACAGAAAATAGTTCCTTGACAGACAGCTGGTTGCCCTATCTCTCCATTGGTAAGGCAGGTTCCCACTCAGACTTTGAAATACAGGTTGGATGAGTGTGCATTGTACCCAACAAAAGTCAACTGTATTTAATGCAGAGCATTACCTTCTGAATAGCAGGTTACTCAAGTGTATGGCTCAAAGCAAAGGATACACAATAGTAAGCTTCCTCATCAGTGTGGCTGCAGGAAGGAAGCTCTGCTCAGGACAACACCTGCTGACAGTGCAGCTGGGCAGAAAGTGGAACAGTGATGGAGAAACAGACTTCAGGTAATACCAGTATATTGAGTTAGGACCGTGCCTGCCCTTTTGTGGAATGAGGCTGTAAAGTGGAAACAATGAAGGTATCTCATTCTTGCAGCTAAATCTTGTTTATGATTTTTAAATAAAATATTCAGAATACACTCAAAAGTTAACTACTGAAATACATACTGTTTCGTTTCTGCAGCTTGATTAATATTTTCTTCTATCCTGCTATTCTTCCCGTAAAATCGCATTGCATCACAACACTGAAGCATAAGTAGATTTTCAACTCTACCTCAGCAGCAGCATCAGTTTTTAATCCACGTATGGCATTTTAGAAGCCACTGAAATAAGCTCTTTATGTTTCATGATTGCAAAGATTTTAGTGTTGGCTCATGCATTGCTCAGGCAATGCAGAAGTAATTATAATGTCCGAAAAGCCACAGCAACCTCTAAAGAAATTCCTGGTGAAGAGACAGCTGAAGAATATTTAGTCCAATTTGAGAGGAAAACATCTTTTGCAGGGCAGCACCTGGCTGAAACAGAAGAGCTGCTGAGACAGAGCTGGCTGTTGCAGTGCTACAGAGGCTTGGCATGTTGTTCTACCTGGGGTGCAGTGGAGTGTCTTGCCTTGTGTCTCTTCACTTAGCGTTTGTGGGTTTGCATGAGGGAATATGTTTAGCAGCGTAAGCGTAAATTCCTCATCAATTAGAGTGTATTAACAGGAAGGGTGGAAGGCTGTCCTCAGCAGAAGTTCCTTTCATTTAAAATGCAGCAGAGCAGTCAGTTGCATGCCAAGCGATGCCTTGCCTTTTTCTTCTTTCTTTAATGTGACCGTGCTCCTCCAATGTCTATTTTCGAGTCCTGGCCCAAGTCTGAAGTGTTGCAGTCCAAATCTGAAGTGGGGTCCTTGTATAACCCTACACCCCTCCTTCACCAGAGCTACATCAAGCTCTGGCTGCATTGAAGCTGCAGATTTCTGAGTACTCATATGCTGTCCTGGAAGAAAACCTGTCGTTCCTCAAGTTTTGATCAGCTCTGCCATCTAGGTTGTTTGCAAACATACTGATGCCCGCGGTCTAGGAACTGTTTTTCTTGAGACTTGCAAGTTATTACCTATTGCAACTGGAGGCTGAGTCCATTTGTAAACAGAAACCCACTTTCTACAGTATTTTTGTTTTTTAATACTACTTGGCATTTTAAGTGACAGCATACCTGTCTAAAGCAGGTGCTTTTGGCTAATTGCATTTGGAGTGACCTCATGTGCTGTCACACCCAGTCCGTGACTTGCAGATTGATAGCTTTTGCCAGTGGTGAAGAGGAAGGACCTGGCACAGGAGGTGATCCTCCAGCCAGGAAGAGTTGTGTTCTGCATGTCCTGGAGTGAGGACCCACCTAGGCAGTTTTTGCCAGGTATGGAGTACCAAAGAGAGTACCTGTGTCATCCCTCCTCAATACTCTGTTAAGCTTCTTTTCAGTTGCTGTTCTGCCCACATGCATTTAAATCCTTTCCTACTTAATTGCTCTTCACAGTATATTAGGAAAATAGCACTTTAGGCTTTATTAATGTACAAGCCTTGGACCTCTGGAGAACTTAGTGTAAGAGACGCAGGTCACGCTGAAATGAGCTTGGGTCTCACCCAATTGCTAAAGAAAACTTAGTAATAGCAGCCATGCTGTATAATTTGATGTCATTCCACATGATAGTAAGTTTTTTATTACCAGAGCTTCAGGCCAGAAGGAGTGAACAGCAGAAGGGCTCAGACACACTGGCAGAACTGTCTGTGTGCCTAGGGCTTTGGGACATAAGTGAGCTCTGCTGCAATATGACTGATGTGCCCTGGAAAAGATCTGTGGGAAGCCCCCTAACCTGCACATCTGTAGCTGAGGTAATGCTTCCTCCACCCCTGCAAGCATTACTCTGGGAATAAATTCTGTCATCTGCCTTGAGCTTTCTCCTGCTGCCTCTATGGACCCAAGATTCTGGAACTTGATTTAGAAAAACATATTGGGGGAAACCGAAACTTTCTGAAGTTGCTGGCCATATAGGGCTGAGATTTCAGTTGCAGGTTTCCTGAAGTGATGTTCTTTAGCTTTCCCTTCTAGTTTCCTGTTTTGTGCTCTCATATTTCACATCTGGATCAGCGCATCTCAGAAAATAATGCTGATGTTCCCTCATTGTTGTGTTGGGCTTTAACATGGCAGAAGATTTTCCTGATGTTTGAGATATGATAGATAAGTGCATTTATTAGTACACACACGCTCCTCTGCACGTTTTCATGAAGCTGCCTAGGTAGGTTGATCACAGGAGTCAAGCACTGCTAAACCCGGGACAATCCAGGAAAGATTTTGCTGACACACCATCAAAGGTAATGGTCAGAAGTAGGGAGGAAAAGAGAAAGCTAGTAACAGAAACTTCAGTGATAAATTATGGTATTAATTGATGGTAGAAGTTAGTGGTTACATGGATGGATGGGCCTCTCCTGGAAACCCATGTTTGTGGTAGGAGTTCCTAGGAACTCATGCTCTGAATAGTCCTAGGATGGCATAGCCTGCTAGTATCACTCCACCTGCTTCATCCTAGACCAACAAGAAGAATATAAATATATTAAAGGTTTTTAATTTCCTTTCTGGAAAGTTAGGGAATGGCTCACTATCCTGGTGAGGCTTTCACTTCTACCCCTGTGCGAAAGATGAAGTGAGTGACACAACTGACTCAGAGTATCTCCCAGAATCCAAACTACCTCACCAGACACTTTGATCTCAGAACGAAACCAACCAGGAAATCAGGGAAGGCTTGAAAACTGGAAAATCTCAAATTCTACTTCATCAGTGACCTGCATTAAAAGCTCTTAACTGATGCGCTACAAACTGTAAATAAGAGGATGTTCCTCTCTGGGATTGAATTTTGAGTCCTGTGCTATCTGTTGGTTTTGTGAAGCAGCTGCAGTCTGGTTAGCTTTCCTCCCTTCCTCTCTTCACTTCTGAGCTGTTCCCTGTCTCTGCTGAAGATGGAAATGAGACAGAATGCTCCTAGTTCTTCTGTGTAGGGATTACGGCACAATTTTGCAGGCAGTATGCAGTGCAGGCATGAATCACAATTCCCTTTAAGATACTGCTGTATTCGATTCCCCATCTCTTTCATCTGACTCAGAACAGGCTGCAGATTTTTATTTTTAATCTAAGCAATAGCCAATTTACTCCAGAGATGAGTATTTGCTTACTGTTGCTTCTGTTCTTATGCTCAGAATCGCAAACCCCTTGGAAAATGAGGCCAGCTCGTGGATGTGTGTACAAACCTGGTTTCAGATCTGGCTTGGGCTCTCTCTTCCAGCTCAGCAAATGACTGACATGTTCACTTTAGCATAGCTTCCTCCCAAGACATGCCGTGGGCTGTGCCAAAGCGCCGTGAAGCATTCTCTGCGTGTTCAGTCACACGCTGGAGGCAGATTCCGCAGCACCCTGGAGACAGGGGTGAGGTGAGGACAGTAGCAGCCATGATTCAGAGCTGCTTGGCATTTTGGTCTTGCTAATAGATAATACTGAAAATTTTTATTTGCAGTGAACCAAGATGCAAATCAGATCCCGCTTCAATAACACCCTTGTGTTATTGGAGTTATTTGAAAGGAAAGAAGGTACTAAACCAGTACAGCTTGTTCTGTTCAAATTCAGGTATGACTGAGGTTGTTGCAGTTCAGNCTTATATCACTGTTGGGATAATACTGGTTCTTTAGTAGCATTGTTAATTATTTAATCTTATTCTATTAAATCTATTTACATTTCAACCCTCGTGTTTCTTTGCGTTCCCTGATTCCCCTTTCCTGGGTGGGGAGGGGTCATCGGGTTATAGAACAATTGTCTGCAAGACAATAAATTGTTATGGGTTTTCTTAAACCATAACACCACAATATTCATTAAAGGCATTTATAGTGAAAACCACACCATTTAAATACAGACAGGTTCATGTGATGGTTGTAGCACCTGGTATGAGCCAGAGATACACTTTCGCTCATCTCTTTTTCTGTCTCTGGTGGGGCCTCCCCATCAGTTGTGTTTCCAGGCCATCCTGCAGCCTGGCTTTTGGCTCCTTCAGTTGGGCAGGGTGGGTTTGGGGAGCTGTGGCTCTGTGGTGAGAGCAAGAGTGGTGCCAGCAGAGGGGGATCAGGGAGGACTTGTGTTCTGGCAGTGCTGTGCACATATGAGATGCACAGGTCTCTCTGTGCATTATTCTCACATGGTAACAAAGAAAGGTTTAGTTTTCCCTGGTTGTTTGCTTATTTGTTGTTTAGATCCAACACAAACATGGAAGAAGAGAAAGCTGTAGTTGAAAGTGGCTTTCAGTTTAACTTTCTTGTTTGAAGTACAAAGTTTGATGCAAAGCAGCCTCCACAGATAGCCCTGACTTTGATAACTGGCAAGAGCATTTCTAATTTAAAATGTCTTCCTTCTCTTCCTATTAGTTACTCCTCTAAGCAAAGCAGCTGGCGTGACCTGGGCATGTTGTGCTTGTATTGTTGCTGTGAGACAATAGCTCAGCCTGAGGGCTGAGACAACCTACTTACTATATCCTCTGGTAGTTGTTACGGTGGGACTCTGTAGAAACTAGTATTTCTCTGAAGCTTACTGAGACTGAGAGTCTGAGGAGTTAACCCATGAGATATGGGAGATCAAAGATTGAACTAAGGGCTTATGTATGTCCGTGGGAAGCAGGATTTGGTCTCCTCAGCAGAGGAGGCTCCTGGATGCAGCCTCCACCTCTGTATCTTCTCCTCTGGTCAGAGTAGGGATGTTTCTGCTGCAGAGGACAAGGCAACAGAGATCTGTGGAGAAGGACAGCAGAAGGAAAGGCCACATCATGTCCCTAACTGCCAGACATGGTGTTCAACTGAGGACTCACACTCATGCGCTAGCAGAGGCTGGCAGCTACCTGATCTAGCTCCAGTCCAATGGTCTGATGTATCCTAAAACCACGAGTTTGCATAATTCAAGTGAAGAGATAAGTGGAGGTTGTACAAGGTCTGAAGAGAGCAGTGGGCAGGGGTCCAGCTAGGGTCAGGTGATTTGCTGCCTTCCTGCAGTAATACGTCATTCTTGATACCAAAACTCAGACAGAACAAGACACATTACAGCATTGTCTGGAGGGAAAGGGAACTGCTAAACTGCCAGAGGAAAGAATTTTTGGGGGCATGGTTTAAGGTGTCAAGACTGGCCATACATTAACTCTTGCTTGGGACTGCACTTTTTGTATCAAAGCAGTAGCAGTGGTCTCACAGAAAGCATTTATAGATGATTTACAGAGCTACTGCAGTCATCAAAAATACATAGGCAAGCAGTGTGAGGAAAGTAGATGGAGTATGCCAGTCCCCTGGTTCCCTGACAGCAGAGGGATTCTCACTTGTTTCGTGGCAGCTCAGTGACACTAGACACTAGGGAAGGCACAGCTGCTTCTGGCTCCACTAGAAGCAGCTTCCAGACCCAGAAGAGAATTTTAGTTGAATGAACCTGTCATGACATTGTATGGGGACAAGTGAACAACACACACTTTTCTTGCGGCGCTTGATTAAAATAAGTATCCAGTTACTAGAGATGCATCTTCACTGCTCAGCAGCCATAAGTGAGCTGTAAATATTCCAAGCTTGGGCAGTTTCCACTCATTGCTAGAAAACATCATCTCTGTAGCAGCCGAGCTCTGCAGCTAACCTAATAAATACTGGTGCTGAGCAGGGCTAATTATCTCCAATGCAGCACTGCTCTGGCATGGCTGTGCGGCTTCCCGCTCTAGAATTAGCTTAGCTGGGACTTGTTTGGGTGTCTGCACTGTCCTTCATGGTATGGTGGAAACAGTGAGCAGTGCTTGCTGGAGGAGTCTTGCTTGTATGCGCAGGACTGCAGTATTCCTCTGCTCCAAGCACAGCAGGGAAGTGCTGGACTCCAGAGAAATGAAGTCACTTAACAGTTTCTCTTGAAAATTTGACTTATGTGAAGTTGTGGTCACCTTGAACCTAATTATGGAGCAGCAAGCCCTTCTGAAAAGACTGCTTAATAGTACATGGTGCCTCTGAGCAAAGTGATGACTAGTATGCTTGGAGCTTCTTTTTTTTCCTATAAATACAGACATGTCTATGTCATGTAGACAATTACTTAATCACGCTCCTCTGACCTACAGGAGGAATGGATCTGTCTCTAAGATCTCATTGCCTTAAAACAACTTAGTGAAAAGTAGATGTTAGGAGGCGATGTTAAAACAGTATGTGGAAAATATCTGGAGATTCTTTAACTCAAGATTGTGAAGATCATATAAGACAAGTAGGTTGGTAAAACTGGCTTAGTGTCAGCTATTTAAATGATAAGATAATCACACATCCTGTAGCAACTGGGTTTATGCGGGTTCAGTTACATCTTAATACAGGGAAATTCCTTACGTGGAAAAGATTAAATGAACATCTTTTGGAGCCCTAAACTCAGCCATCTGTATAAACATAGTGCCTGGTTTTGTTGACCTGTAAGGAGTCTCAATTTGTTTGTCTCAGGATAATTTAAAAATCACTCTTGTCCTTTGAAGTTGCCCTGAGGATGGGAGATGGGGGATATATCCTAGACCAAGATCATGTGTTTCTTGTCCACTAATGCTTCCAAATGTGGCTTTTGTCTTACTGTAGTACTGGATAAATGAATACACCTCCACCTTGGGGATTGGTGTCTTCCACTCTGGCATCGAGATCTACGGCAGAGGTACGAAGTATTTCCTTTTCACTACCTGCAGAATATGGGGACTACTGTATAGCTGGTCTCATATGGACAAGAACCCCGAACTTATAACTTTTGGCAAGGGATGTTTTCATGAGTGAAGAGCTCAGCCAGTTCTCTTTTAGAGTCCATTGTGGAGTCTAGAGGGAACTTGTGCAGTTCTATCATGAATCACATAGCTGTTTGTGCTTTCAGTATGTAACTGCAGCCTCTAGAGCTTGTACAGGTGTGTGGCAGGATGGCAAGCAGGAGGGATCAAGTAATGTTGGAAAGCCGTTCTGCAGTGAAGGAGGGGGGAGAAAGAAGGGGAAAAAGGGGGGAGGGACAAGGCAGGCAGATGAGTGCTTGTCCTGAGACCTACGTGTGCGTGTTTATGCTAATTCTCTGACAGGGTAAATCCATTTTGTGGTGATTATTTATGAATGTCTGTGGTCTAGAAATCTTGGAATGTGGACTTCCAGATCTTGGCAACTGTTCTTGTGAAACATCAGAGTTACAAGGAAAAAAAAATGTCTTGTAAGACTTTTGAAATGGTCTGGATGGGGTTGAAACTGATTAGAGCACCCATTGCAAAAGGCACAGTCAAGGCATCCAGGGAAACAGCTGTGGGACAGTGAAGGGCAGAACAGCATCACAGGCTTTCCACTTCCCCCTTCAGCATTAAATGGTGGTGGCTTGGGATACCTCACTCATGGTATTTTTAGCCAATGCCATGCAGTAGACAAAACCCTTGGGGTATCATGTTCCATCTGGAGCACAGAAGATTTTACAGGTTGTGCGAGATGGCCTGTATGATATGGGGGGATCTCCTGGCTTGACCTGTGCTGACACAGTGGAGTGCAATCTGCTTGTCTTTCTGCAAAGAATTTCCACTTGCTGCCTGTCAATCCCTCTGGAAGAAGATTTGATCTCTTCCTAATATTGAAAAGGCTTCTTCCAGCTCAGCACCACCTCTGACAGCATCTCGTACTTTATCTAGATGCCTCCACTCCAGAACTTTCCAGTGAGAGGAAGCCACATGGAAAATTGGAGAATTTTCCTGGTGCTGTGGGAAGGCAGTGGTGTTAGCATGAAGGGAGGCTGTAAGGGCATCCTCAGGCTTGATAGGTAACCAGACAGACAAAATGGCTTTCAGAATCTGGCTGAAACAGATTTTGGCAGTAATCCAAGCCCTGGTGCTGATGTTGAGCTGTGCAGACAGCTGCCGTAGACTTTTTCTGACATTGTGTTCATTCAGTTACTCACAGTCTGTTTCTTTTCTTGTTAGAGTTTGCCTATGGAGGGCATCCCTACCCTTTCAGTGGGATTTTCGAGATCACACCTGGCAGCGCAGTAGAACTTGGAGAGACCTTTAAATTCAAGTAAGGGCCTTTTTCTACATCTTTCCCTCTGTCCCTGGTAGTCATCAGCATGGAGGGAGAAGGGAAGCCCTCTCCTCTGGGTCCCTCTTTCCTTCTCCTTAGAAGTGCTCTCACTGCATCCTTTACGTGATCCTGGTTCAAAGGCAGCCCTGCAGGGACTGTGGAGGTGGATAAAAGAGTGTGTACACCACACAGGGAACAGTGCTGAACTGTGTTTGGCAGGGTTTGAAAGCATACCTACAAATGAATGCTGTTCTCTTTTCCCATTTCCTTTGTTTTCTGTGCTCCCAGTTTCACATGTCAGCAAGAATGGGAGTAGCTGTGTATTACACAGAGCTGAACAAACGAACCTGAGTCTTTTTATGAGTATCACCCATTTGCAGATATTACACAGAGTACCAGAAATAATCATCTGTGTTTATTGCTCCTTTGTCACAAGGGACAGGCCAGCTGCTAGAGGAGTCTGAGAGGATGCTGCATGAATGTGTTGTTCAAGGTGCACAGACTGTGGGGCTGCCCATGGCAGATGGGGTTTGGCCTTCCCACACTGCCAGTTTGTGCTGAGGGTTGTTGGAGACTGTTAGAAGAATGAGTGCTAGTGAGTGATTGTTAGGAGAAGAAATAGGTTTCTGTAGAAAGCTTTCATTCTGTTCCTTCCTGGCCTGCCCCATGGAAACCCTCTCAGTCATGAAAAACCATCTTCTCTGCCCTATTGGAAATGACTATCATGGGATGATGGGGCGAGGGGGAGCAGACTCCCAAACCTGAGGCTTCCCTAGTGATGAGCAGGATGCTCTCAGGACTGTTGTCTGTGCTGTAACCTGCTTTGTGGACAAGTTGGGGATATTACTGTGCCATTCTGTTAGTGAGAATCTCTAATAGCCCCAGATATGCGTGTCCATGTTTTAAGCCTGTTCTTCTCGCCAGTGTCTCCCTGAGTATATATCAGTCTCTTCACTGTGTCTTTCCATGTTCCCTGTTGTGTGCTCTGTTTTTAACTAGAGAATCCATTGCCTTGGGCACCACAGACTTCACAGAAGAGGACGTGGATAAGATTATGGAAGAACTGGGCAAGGAGTACAAAGGAAACGCGTACCACCTGATGCACAAGAACTGTAATCACTTCTCTGCTGCTCTGGCCGAGGTGGGCACAGCTCTCTCTTATCTGTATATTTTGCTGTTTCAAATCTGTTGTAATGCTCACAGAAAGGGAACTGGGGTCAGCACAGCCCACCAGGCCAGAGCTCACAGCCAAATCTCCTGTCTCTAGCATTTTTGAAAGCCCTGTGCTGTTGGAAGGGGTGGGATCAGGAGGTGGAGACGCTGCAGGTTTATCACACGTTTGGTCTAAACTGTGTGGGAAATTTGGAGTACCTGCATTTTGATGCACTTAATAGGCTTCCTGGAGCAGTAATTGGAAGGACAGACCTGCCTAGCATGCAAATATGGATCATTTTAATAACAAGCACAAGTAACCCTATATGATCTGCAAAGGAATAAAAATGGCTTATCCGTGTTCTGCAAACAAAAAATTGCCGTATTCAGGAAGTGAATTTTCCTTTTTCCTTATTTAATGTGCACCATTCAAAACCCATTAAAAAAGAGCATTGATTTTCTCACAGATGTATTTTTTTGGTGCTTATTCATTTTCTTGTTCCCCAAAATACTGTGAATTATAACAGAGCTGTTATTTCTCTTCAGAGAGAACTGAAGCACAGAGAAGCACAAATTTATCTTGAGTATCTGCTAATTCGGGATATTTGATTTTCAGTTCCCAAAGATTTGATTATTTGGGGGAAGCTGCCTTCCCCCTCACCCCTAGATGACATGTTTAATGTGTGTTTCAATTAAGGTTTGAGGATTCAGTGCTTGTGCAAATCTGAATTCAGGAACTTGTCACAGTGCCGGAAAAAGGCATGAGAAAGTGGAAGTGACTTTACATAAAAACAGTTTCTGTGTTTTACATAGATATTTTATGTCAAATCTGAGGAGAGAATCTCATCCTTCACAACAGAGTTCAACTGCTTTAACAGCAAAACTTTAATTCCTTTTTCTGGAGTCCCCATCCTCTTTCATCACACATCTCTTGCCTTTCTTCATCATATGTGCCAAGAGTCCTGAGCCAGTTACCTCTTTTGCCACAAGTGTCCATTCATTCCCCAAACAGGCCTATTGGGGATCTTGAGTGAGGTGAGATTCTGTAGAAATAATAGTGTTTGATTTTGTAAGGAAAATCTCTAATGAATCGGTGAACCAGCAATTAAGTTGCGAGGAACCTGCTTAGGCTCTTAGGATAACCAGTTCTCTACTGGTTTCATCCTTGCTAATTATAGAAAATTATTTCCTGGTGTGATTCTGAGAAAGCTGATCTGTGAGGGAGAGCCAGCCTTACACCCCCTTCCCACTCCCTCTGCGGAATCTGACCTTAGCCAGCAGGACACGTGGTTGCATCTGCTCTCAGCCCATGCATCTGTGAAGCAGTAATAATAATAATAACTAGCATCTATTTATGCATAGTCATGTTCTGTGGCAGTTAAAGACAGGAAACTGGAAAAAGTATTCAAAGAATTAAAAGCGAGACATAGAAATTTTGTTCAACAGAATAAAATTGCTCACTGGAACTGGGCTTTAACTCCAGCCATACAAAAATCAGCCAAGGATTTTAAGTGAGTGTAAATTCTTGGTCTCTCTGTTGGTGTAGCCCAGCTAAAGGTGATGCCATTAGCACTGCAATGCCCTTTCACCACAGAGAGGGGTTGCTTTGGAGGATAATTTTTAACATGAAAGAGCCAGTGATCAACTCTGCTTCCTACAGCCCTTTAGGCCTTTCTACTCATGGGTATAATGGTTGTGGTGAGTTCAGGAGATGGTTGTTCTAATGCCAGGCGAGTCACATCCCCGCTCTGTGCCTACCTTGTATGCTGGACTATTTCCTTCCTTCAAAAAAGGCTCTGAAATCTGATTATGAAAGCTCTCTATCTGCCAAGGTTAATTAGCTGGTTTGTGGCTGGTGCTGTTCTGTATCAGCGTGCAAAACCAGAGCCAGAGCTTTGTAGCTGTGTGGTGATGTACCAGTTAAACTGTGTTTACACAAATCTGTCTGGCAGTCCTGGAGATGTGGCAGTATGGCTGTGTGCTACGTAGCTGTTTTTAGCCAGCTTAATTTCCTCATCTGGCTGTGCTCTTGCTAATTAGTATCCATACAGATGTTGCTCCAGTGGCTGGGCATTGGGTCGGGAAGATACCATCTGGTCACATGGGCCAACGGCAGATGCAGCCACGTGTCCTGCTGGCTGAGGTCAGATTCTTCAGAGGGAGTGGGAAGGGCGTATAAGGCTGGCTCTCCCTCACAGATCAGCTTTCTTAGGACCACACTGGGAGATAGAGTCCATGTGTCCAGCTGCTGGTACCTGTAAGCCAGGTTCCCCATCCTCAGAAGGACTGCTGGAGCCACAGGTGCTGGACTTCACTTTCAAAGTTTTTGTTTGCTTGTTCTTTACCAGTGTTTTCTCAGCAAATAGAACATCCATCCAGAAATACTCCATCTACACCTGTTTATGACTGATTTTCTGTCAAAAATTCATGTTTAATGCCTCAGGTTCCACCACGATAACTGGTAGCTGTTATCTTTAACAGTTATAAAATTTGTGGTCCAAGTAGGTGATGCAGACTAGCTGTTAATGGTTAGGAGCATGTCCAGACCTATGTTCATGACCCTGCCATTTGGCCATGCATCTTGAAAAACCTGTGGACTGCAGCAAGTCCAGCACAGGCAGATAAGCTCTAGTGAACCCCTGGGCATGCCTTTGACCTGCTATCTAACTCTGAAAAAAATCACTTTGCAATGCTGTTGAAGCCTAATTGTGTGCTGCTGTGGCACTGGGCCTCCCCCCACAATGCCACACCTCCCTTCTGAGTTTTTTGATCTTCCTGCCCACATTCACTTGTAAGCTGCAAGGGGCTCTCACTGATGCTTAGCTCTGAGTTTTTCTTACTCCCTGCTGCAGACCGCCAAGCACATTCATACTTGCTCAAGACTTAGATCTCTCCCTGCTCCCTGTGGGCTTCTAATAAGCAGTTACTGGATCAGAGAGGCATGCCTGGGTATACTCACAAAGCAGATCCTTTGGAAAGGAAATAGAATGCCCTGGTTTCAGCAGCAGTTCAGACTTCATCTTCTCCACTGTCATTTCACATCAGTTTTCCCAGTGAGCAATCCCTGAACGTGCTGCATGATCAGGAGTCTCTTCCTGTGGATTTCATGAGAAATTCTTCTTCATCAAGGAACTTTGGGTTATTTAAAAGTGAAGAACTACCAGAAAGCATAAGTTTCTGCCTAGAAAGTGCTGCACACCATCTTCATTACAGTTTTGACGTAGTTCTGCTGTAAAACAGGGCAGAATTTCCTAGTGGACAGTCACTAGAGAGAAATCAGATGGAGGTGCTCAGCTTCGATTTAAGGTAGCGGGTACATGCACCACCTCATACTTCTTTGCCATTGCCCTTCACCCTCACAATCTATATCAGTGTGGGAAGGTGAAGGGAGCTTGATCTAAGCAGTGAAAATCCAGCTAGGGTTGCCCAGCCACTTTGACCACTACAACACAGCCCCATGGTACCTATATATAAAAACCACTTAAGCAAATTGTGGGTTAAAATTAAGAGGTATGTCAAACTGGGGTTAGCAATTTGCCTACAAGAAGCTTACTCCTTTCACATTGCTTATGTTGACTGTCCCCAAAATTAAGTAATATCAGTACCATGTTCTCTGAAGAAACTGTCTAGGAGGATGGGCAGTCCTTTTGAGGGGTTTATGCCTGCAATTTCTGCAAAGAAAAATCATTCGGGCCACCAGTGACACAGCCCAAACTTCCCTTCCTCTTCTGAGCTTCCATACCTTTGTGTGTGTCAGTACCCCAGGCAGGTAATGCTGCTGGCACACAGCAGGGCTTTTGGCATTCTGATAAGGTTATGTATGGGTGGGCAATTGAGTTAGGACCACATCAATACTGTGGGAAGTCCTTCTGTATGATTATCTGTTGTTAAGTCACTAAATTCCTAAAAATTCCCCATTTATACTTACAGCAATATGTTCAAATGGCCCTTTGAGGAAATTGCAAATATTTATGTTCTTTTTGAGTTGTCCTGGCTGATGAAAGAGGCTATTTAAATTCTACCAGATGGAAAAAAAATTGGCTTTTGAACATTAGAAAAACTCTTTTAAAACAAAAAAGAAAGGCTAAAATAACTAGTTCTTTCCGTAATGTGATTTGTTGAATTTCCTAATTTTTCAGAAGAATGAGGTGTGAGATCACAAAAGCACAGAAGTTACAAATTGCTGTAAAGCAGACATAAAGGAAGAGGAATACATTTGTGCTTTCAGGAAAAAGCCAAACTCATAGTAGTTCCCCTGCAAGGACCCACAGGGCTTTGCAGGAGCACATGTCACTGCAGCAGTGGGCCGTGGGCAGGGATGTCATGAGATGCCAAGACAGACATGCAGTTGCCGACACTGTTCTTTGGGCATAGACAAGGGTCTATGTGAAACTGCTGTCAGAGGGTTCTTTTCCATTCTAGAGCATGGCTTAGGATTGTCCTGTGAGTCCCAGTTCAGCTGGGACTTGTGGAGGGCAGGTAAGGCAAAAGCGTATGTGGCACAGCTTGAACCCCCAAAACGTGTGTAAAGGGGAAAGGTTGGCTGCCAGGGGTTCAAATACGGGTATATAAGAATATAAGCCCTGCTGATGTATAGGCATATGGTGAGTGTACAGTGCCTGAGGACAGCTTCTTTAGGGAAGATAGTAACTAGAGGATCAGAGGGAGGATGAAGGTTTTCTGTTTCCAGGTTCTCCTCCAGTATGGCGATGTTTTTCAGTATTGAATGTAAGGATCCCAGTGTGTCACTGCAGCTTAAAAACTCTTACAAAACTTTTACCGCTTTGCTCCTTCACAAACAGAAGATGACTCACTTGACTTCCCACCAGCAATTTCCCATGCTTGTGAAGCTTCCTAAGACAAACTATGGAGCTGTGTTCTTACCAGAGTGATGACAGTTTCTACAGTGTGCCCCAGAAAAGGGCAAACCACCATGGGAAGGGGAAAAAACCACCTTTGAATCAACACAAGAACTAGAAGATAAGTGGAATGATTCAAGGAAGCCAGTCCTTCTTCCCTTCATCAGTGGGGTTTCTGCCAAGCAACTGGAATGATCCCTATTTTAGAAAACTCTTCAGCACCTTGCTACAGAATGACACATAATTATCAAAGAAGTCTGGCTGCTGAGCACCAGGGAAGATAGCCCCTTTTATTTCCCAATTGCCTTACCAGTGGTGGAATGCCAGTAAAGTCAGTGGGTCTTATGAGCCCTTTTGATAAGATACTAAGTTAATGCTCATCAGGATGAGGAAATGAATTGGGAAGCACTGATTTGATTGACCTTAAAAACTGTTGATGTTGCAACTGTACCTGAAGACAGCAGCGACAGAAGGTTTTATTCTTTTATCATGTCTTTTCTCCCTCTTCTTGAAATGGGAATGATTTCTTTCTGATTTGTATGCATAATTTATCTTAAGTACCAGAAAAGGTTAAGACCTTCTGTATTTTTTAGCAGTTTCCCAGCATGGAGTTATTTATCTGTCTTGCAGCTGCTCTAAAACTACTCTACTATTTTTGTTTATTTTAAAGGAGAAGACAGGCAGGAGAAGGCTGTTACTAGGACCTGTACGGACCTCTAAGAGCATGGTCAGAGAATCTGTAGCAGCCCCTGGGACAAACCTGGCTCAGAAACACCTGAGTGATCTGGTATGAATTCCCCTAGAGTCACTAAAAGCACAGTTTGGCTGCAGGACTGAGGGATAATGAAGCACAGTAGAACATCCCTATTTGCTTCCTAAACTATCATGACTTTCTTTTATACCCAGAGAAAGCTATTAAAAAAGACTAGAATCAACTCTGAAGTTAGTGTGCACGGTTCACATCCATGTGTGATCATTCTTCAGAAGGCTCTTTAAGGTCATTTAGATTGGAGGGATTAAAGACCCTTGAGGAAAAGAGATTGGTGTCTTGTTATGCAGCTTCCTTTTGAACCCACTGATCCTTTTCACCCCTTTATTCTTTTAAATATTAAAGGATCAGTTTCTTTATTCCTCAGCATTTCCTGCTTCAAAGGATTGGATCCAGGGGACAATGCTCAGAGATGCCATCTGAGTAAATGGCTAAAATTTTAACTAATTATTAGAGCTGAACTAGGATTTTTGGAGTAAGCCAAGTCATCAAGAGCAGACCCTTTTAGAGGGATCTAACAGTTTTAATAAAACTTTAGTTAGGACATTTTGTGGGTTTGAGCAGAACTTTTAGCTGGTGAGACATATTCATCTGCAAGTAACAGAGTTTCCTGCAAAGAGAGAAGCTTGCCCAGACACAGGAGAGCAAGATGGATTAAAGATTTATTTACTGTTTCTCCTATATTTCAGCAAAAATTTTCCTGATTATCAGCCACAAGATGTTCTGGAGCAGAGAGGCTCTCAGCCTCTCCTGTGGGAACTGTCCTACTTTAATTATTTACATAAGCAGGGAGATAACACATTTCAGCAGGAGAAGAGGGAGGCCTAAGTCAGAATTTATGTGCTTGTGGTTTTAGAAACTCATCTTGAAGTTGTAGAATTTGCTGAAGTTTCAGAAAGAAAAATATTGAGGGGAACTGGAGGTCTTGTTCTTCGCCTTAAGGACCCTTGGAAAATAGACCTGGGGGTTAATGAAGTGAGCTTGGCCCATTCCTTGTTGACAGAGGAGAGGAAGAGAGTCTCGTAAGCATCTGAGGTGGCTTAGGTCAGCCTTAGAAAGTTTTTTAGCATCCTAGATGAGACTGGCTCCTACAGGACAGGGATTACGGAGCCTGTCACAATCAAATGCTTTGCAGCCAGATTCTTAGAGCTGCAGCACTGCAATGCTCAGCCTTGGAGGTAAATAGTTCCTTGTCTTCTAAAGTCATTAGGACTCTCTCAGATCAGCCTAAAATGATACGCTCCAATAAGAAATGCCTTAAAGATTAACAGATGCAGTCTGCACAGTGAATCCTGCAATCTTATGGTTATAGAAGCCTGAAACAGGCATCCAGCATACCCACTATTGATGCTGAAACCCCAGTGATGCTGCTAAACCTGCACGCCAGATTGGATGGAAATGCTTGGTGAAGCCACATGATCTGAATCTCCTTGGGAGGCAGGGGATGATTTTAGTGCAATCGGGCATACTTGCATATGGATCACATCCAGGCTGGATGCTAGGGCTTCTTTCACCTTTTCTTTGTACTATTGGTAAAGGTCTGTTCTACTGATAGTAGCAGAGAGGCTTTGTTATTGCCTATCAGTGTGACAGTGGGAAATACACATCCCTCGGTAACTGAAGCACAGCGTAAGATCTCTCTGTGATTGGCTTTAGAGCTATGTCTGATGTTTACTTTCCTGATGGCATGGCTGCCTTGGCTGTCCTTTGTCAGTGTGGCTGGAGCTTTGGTAGAACAGAGGAATCTTTCTTTACTGGTAGAGGGTGTGGAGCTGTGCTGAAGTGGCAGGAGATGGTAGCCAGTGCATATTTTTTCTCTGACTATTCACCTGTCCTTTTTTAGCCAAGGCAAAGCTGACAGCATGTAAGGAATTTACATCAGAATTCTGTTCTCCTTAGAGGAGCTTGACTTTCAGCAAATGCCCTGAAAAAGGCAGGTTTGCTGAATCGAGGGCTGAATGAGGGCAGTTTTTTAATTATCAGTGAGTAATTCAAGCCTAAAGCTTTTCAGGTCCATCCCCAGGCATATGTGAGTTCTCATCATGGTGTTATTAAAAACTAGGAAGCTCTCCTTAGCCTGCAAGCTATCAGGGAGAAACGATTAAACACCAGAGAAGGGAGCTTCAGGTGACACTTGAGTCACAGTCAAAAGCAGCAGAAGCTTTTACAAATGAGTCTTCAGCAGTAGACAAGTAATACCCATGTTTTCCTTAGTCAACAATTGCTTTTCAGTTGCCTCTGTAACAGAGGAGGAGATAGGTGTTTCGTTGCATAAAAGCCTATGCACAATTCTGTTAATGGCAGGGGACACAATGCTCCCAACAGACAGAAAGTAGAGAAGGAAAAAAAGAAACAGACGAGAAAACAACCACAGGGCATGAAAGAACATTAGAAAAGCTTTAATTCCTGATGCCTGAGCCAGTCCTCACTGAAGCTGATGGAAAGGCTTGCTTCATTGCAGCAGCCTTTGAATGTTGTTAGCTCTGTGGGGAACAGGCTGTGTTTGTTTTCTGGTTTTTAACTGGCACATACTTTTGGAAGAAGCTTATTAATAAAGACGTCTTGCACCCATAAATTATCCTCATGGTTTTAGATGGATGTCATGTTTTCTCTTACTTTTGCCTGCAAGTATGCACAATTTTGACTGCATGCAGTTAATAAACTGCTATATTGCATTATGTGGCTTCTCTGCTATGGCAAAATGAGATTCCTAGGTGTAGTTTCTGCATTAGTTAAAATTTATGAAGTATTTAGAAAGTCCTTGGAATAAAGGCTGCTATAAAAATATAAATGTCTTTTTCCATCATTAACCTCCTAGCCTCGCTATTCTGAATTGCAGCCCAACAAAAACAATTGGTGGAGTAACTCTATATGGACCTTTCAGGTCTCAGTTCATCCTATTTTCCCTGTCTACCTACATGTGCTGGGGAATAGTATTAGGTGGCAAGTAATTTGAAACAGAAACATCATTTCTATTTTTGAAAATGGTCTGATTTTGCTACCTGCCTCACAGTTATTGCAGGGTTTCCTTTAAAGTGTTCCATCTAGCAAATGTGAACAGTAAATTTGAAAAAAAACAACCCACCCCATCTCAGGTTCTTTGGAGCTGTTGTAAATGCCCATGTTTTGTACCCTCTACTTTATTTTACCTACCTTTTGCATCTGTCTTCCCAAACCAAAAGCCCTATGTCCTTATCTGTTACAAATAAGCATAATACCTTGGATTTGAGTTAGTTCACACTATCTGGGAAATTCATCTCTAGTCACACCACCACGGAGCCTTTGATCCTTTGTGTGTGCAAATGCCCGAGAATAGATGCCTCTGAATGAAGAAAGGAAAAACCTTGTCCTTTTCATCAGCTGCCTGTTGATAAATGGAAAGTGTCAGGAGTGTAAATGAACTATCCAAGTGTGTTGATAGGCTTTTGAGACTGCAACCTTTTGCTTAGGAATCCTGCCAGCACTGCCAGATAGAAGATCTTTCCCTCTTCCTGTGAGTTCTTGTGCTTTCTCTGCTCATTGTATCTCCATCCGCAGTAACCCGCTGTGCACTTATGCTAGGAAACAAGGCTTGGGACTGAAACACAGGATTTTCTTGGTTAGCTATTCAGAAAAAAAAAAAAAGATACTCTTGATGTCCATCCTTCTAAGGATATGGGTTGGCCTGATCAAGTTCAGCATGTCTATAATGCCTGAAAGGACAACCCTGTGAGGCAACAGCTGCTGTCAGCCACTGCTCTCAAAACAGCACCTGTCTCTTCACACTGCCATGATAATATGAATGAATTGCAGTTGTTCATTCATTTGGTGAGAGATTCCTAATTTTAAATGTCACTAACAAGACTAGACTTAATTATACTTAGGATTCCCCAAATGGTCATCTGTTATGAGGCCACTTCTGTGTACTCTGGCATCCTGCAGCTGCTGGCTGTACATGTAAGTGCTGGTTACAAGGAACTTCATGCTAAAAGAGGGTATTGCCATTCTCCAGTGTTGGTACATAACTAATCAGTGATGCCACTCAGAATTCAGCTCTGAATGTGGTTTGCTAAGATGTCATATCTGCAGCCACCGTGCTGCTCCACTGGTGGCCTGGTCAGTGAAGCTGAAAGGGTGCTGTGAGTGCAGAGGTGCTGTAAGCCAGCTGTCTCGTTTGACCCAGAGCTATCTGCTCCGTCATCTCTGTTCTTGGCATCTCTGCATGCAGACTCCTGCATAGAGGCAACTCTGTCCTTCCACCACGGGACCACAGGGGTGACTGACACGTTCTGACTAGTATCATAGGGAAAGGAAGACTGTGGATATTAGTCTGTCCTTTCAACGCTTTCCCTTTTCCTCACTCCTGGCTGGTCTCAGGCAGATGATGCAGGTGCTGTTTCTGCTTTGGATAGACGAAATGCTGGCAGTCCTGGAGAGGATCCCTAGGAGTGGCAGTGTCCTGCCTGCTGTGGAGCTGAAAGGGATTGCATAGGAGAATGGGAACATTTTAGACAGTTGCTTGGATTAATTTAAAAGATTTTTCCCTTCCTCCCTTTGACTCGGGATGCTACCTCCCAGAATGTAGCATCATTACTGAGCTCATTCAGCCTCATCTACAGTTTCTCAGCTGTAGCCTTTCCTCTGCAAGACACAGGCCATTCCTGGCATTGCTGCATGTGCGCTGCATGGAGCTTCCCATCCCAGTGCCACTGCATCTATTCTGTTGATCCCCACAGGCTACATTCCCTAGAGCAGAAATTGTTGATTTTACACAGTAACTATACAATAAATCTGTTTCAAGCAATTGATCCTAGCATGCCAGCTCCACAAGGTGAGATTGTGCATTTAGTCATGTTGAGAAGGCTGCATGCCAGTTCTCTTTCAGGAGTGTTATTTTCCGTGTATATGCCATGTGCATCAGCCGATCAGGAGTGCAGAGCTAGAGGTATGTTCCTTGCTGATGCATTCAAACTCTAAGGCACTAGGCAGTTTAGTTTCTGCAAGGTGGTAAAAAAGATGTCCTTGTGCATTGAGTTAATGCTTTATTCCCTGTGTGTCCAAGTATTAATTTCATCATGCTGCCGTGCTTCTCTTTCTATGTATTTTTGGCTGCCTTAGCAGAGCCTGCAAGCTTTGACTGGGCAGATGGAGTTTGTATCAAATGGTCTTATTCTGAAATTCTGATAAGCATCATCTATGCTGTATTGCCTAGGCCTCGTAGGAGTCAACTCATGCAAATACTGGAAAGACTCCCCTTGGGGTCTAACAGCTTTGCTTTAAAAGTGCTATGGGGTGTGTGTCAAGACTCCTTGAATGCCAATAAAAGCCCTTTGCATTCTCTAAGATTTGCCAAGGGGAATACTGTACAGTTGCTTAAATGGGTACCTTCCCCATGTGGACGTCACCTCATTTTTAGCAAGGCTGCTAAGTGGAAATGGCAGTGGGGGGTTCAGCAGATGTTCAGTGCTGAAGTCTCCAAGCTTCAGTTTGAAGACAAGAATTGAAGTAATTAGCATGTATTGTTTGAGGAATGTAATGTTGCCTCTGCTCATCTTGATTTTCATGGATCGGAGCACTCCATGGTGCCTCTGGGAGGCCTCACTTAAAAAAATTCCTAAGTGCCTTGAGTTATATTTCTGTGCGTGGCCTGAATTGCCCCCATTGCATCATCCAGCACAGCGCAGTGCCCATTGCATTTAAGAGCTTTCTCTTAGGATCTACAATTAATCATCCCTTCACCTTATTTTGAAAGGGGCACAGCCTTCTGGGCTTTAACAGTGTATGCCCATAGATGCAAAGGCCTCCCAAAATGTAGCACACTGACAGTGTTGTCCTCTAGAAAACAGTAGACTCAGCTACTTCCATTGTAGATGGTATTTAAACCCATGTTTCCCAGGTGCTAGGCTGCTCCCCTGCCTGGAGTAAAGCTTTGTCCCTTGCTGAGCAACAAAGCTCCATTCTTATGGCCCTTAGGGGGCAAAGAGTGATGGGGTGCAGTCCTTACTCCCCAGGGCAGTTTGTACGCTTTAACCAGTGACTGTCCAGTGCAAATTGACACAGCTTAAGATGCTCAGAAAATCTTTTTGTATTGCAAATCAGTTGTTTCTTGATGAGCTGAAATCCTGGTGTGGATCTGACAGCTGCCCAGAAATAGTACCCAGACTGTTAGGTCCCATTTTTCCCTTGTGTTTGGCTTCACCCACAGATGTCTGAACTGCTATTTCCACCGGGTTCTGCCGACGCCAGCTGGGCCATTCACAGTTCACACACGGAGTCTCCAGAAGAAGCTGCAGCTATGGGAGACTTGGCTCTCTATCATGAGGTGCCACTCAGTGGTTTCTGCAAGTACCTGCAATCTCTGCCGAAGTTTCTGCCTGAAACGGGAACAGGTCCCTTGGTGGGCAACTGCAAGCTGTGCTCAGTCTGAAACGCTGGATTTCAGTCTGTGGCAGGGACTGGCTGGCTCTGTGGAGTGAGAATTACTCACACCTTTGGGGACCTGGCAGTGCCAGAAAGATGAAGAAGAGCTATGCTTGGCAATGATAGCTGGACAGTACTCACAGGACCTTTGCAAAGATTAGGGAAGACGTAGGTGGGCTGAGGTGTTCCAGGCTCTGCTGCTAGTCATCCAGCCTCTTACGTACTTCAAAGAGTTTCCCATGCCAAACACTTTTCTGCCTCAGAGAAGCTATGACCAAACCCTGAGCTAACTGTCCCACTTTCATATGTTTAGCTCTTCTGTGACTGTTCGTTTCTTCAAAGTTGCTTCTCCAATCAGCTTAAGAGATTTGGTTGCTTTCTTGTCAAGTGTTAAGCTCAGGCTCCTCTACAGGTATGTCAAGTTCCTGAAGGGATGGTAGCAGGACAATCCTATACGATGGTTAGGACCAGTGATTTCTAATCCATAGCGAGGTGTCTGCTAAGTCTGACAGGACAAGTATACAACCCATCATAGAGAAGTTTACACCCTTCAAAAGAGAAAACCCTACTTGTTTGGCAAACAAGAAAAGTAACAACACCTAAAATCCTAACCTCTACAAAAAGAGTTTTATTGGTGGAATCAACGGATGGTAAGAGGCTCCTGTGAGTTTATTGTTCTGGTGTGAGGTTTTAATTTGAGAATTGTCCTGAAGAGCTGCAGTAGGTAGACTTTTCTGTCTTCATATGCAATTAGAAAACACGCACTTCATCTTGCTTGTGCAGTTTTATTTAAATTGAGTTGGCTTAATCCCATTGGAGTCAGGTTTACTTGACATTTCTCCATTAGCTAAATACTGCTGGATGCTCCAGCACAATCTGCTTCATGGCAAGGAGTGAGAAACATAGGAGCAGGCTGCAGAGTTAGAGCCATTCCCTGCCGTTGCCCTTTTGCTCCTGTTGAGCATTGTGTTTTGCCGTGGAATAGTAACAAGGCTTCACTGACAAGAGGTGAGGACAAGCATGACTGAGGAAAGGGAAACCACTTTGACTTCATCATTATCCTTAAGCACCACAAACCACCCTTTCATGATTGATGGCCAGATGCCCACACATCTCCATTCTTTTTCTGGCTCTTCCTTACCTCACTGATTCAGCCTGAGTAAAGAAGCTCTCATAAACAAAAACCAAGCATCTCAGCATTGCTTCCACATTGGGAAGTGCTATTTTAGTTGCTAGGGGATCTGCTTAGAAAAAAGAGCCAACTCTTAAAAACAGTATTTCCATTTCAGGCAGTCTTACCATGTGCTGTTCAGTTGTTTCAGCTAACTTTCTGAAGAATCATACCCTGGTTATATTTTCCTATTAGTATCTGGGGGGAAGTCTTTATTAAGACATGCTGCTACTTAAGAACTGAACTCACATGCATACACACATCACAAGGAGCATAAATTGAGTCACCTTCTACACTGGCAATACGTTGCCTAAGTTCCTGTAGGAGGAGAAAGGCTACAAAAACCAGAGGCAATTGCACTGTGGTTTTTGGCTTTGGCTCAGGTTCAGTGTTTGAGTAGAACATGCTGAATACAATTTTAAAAATTCGACAGTATTCTTGTGAAAATTATCAGATGTGTCTGGTGAGAAAATCAAATGGATCAGCAAATTTTCTATGGATGAATCTTAAACATAGGTGGAGAGACCGTATGCTTATAGGCTTAGGCAATAGCTCTAGCAATGGAAACCAGGGATCTAGAGTGAGATAAAAGATCAGTACTAAAGTAATTGGCCCCAGATTAAAAATTTAAAAAATACAGATTCATATAGCTGTATCTGAGGTTAAGTAGAATGTAGTACTGGTAAGAACTGAAATAAAAGTCCTTGGAGTGTATTAGGCAAAGAACAGTCTATGCTTGCAAGTAATTTTAGCAGCTAAATGGCTTTGCTCATTCTCTGATACCTAATGATAATGTCTTCAATTTCACACATTGATTTTTAAACAATGCATGCCAAAATAAAGTGAGTTCCATAGTCAAATTAGCTTCGTCACAGGTTTGCTGCCTTCTCCACACCTCATTGGAAATGCCACACTGTTAGAGAAAGCTAATTCCCTTATCCTCAAGGTGACTGCTGGAGTGGGGCTTAGGTCATTCTATTCAAACCATATGCATGAAGCACCAGCTGGTCATCAGCTGTAACAACTATTAAGTGGCACAACCCATAGTCTAGCAACTGCTCCAGTCGTGCTCCCTGAAAAATCTATTGAAACCCCTAAGCACTGCGTTTCCATTGCGAATAGTAGAAATTTTGCCAGATTTTGCCTCCTTAGTGGATTAAAGGCAAACACCCTCCTAGTTTTTGCAGTAATTAGTATTAAGTGTAGTTTTAGATGGGAAGAGGGATGAGAGAAAGAGTGAAGGAATTTAGTATCGGCAGAAGGCACATTATGGACAACCCTGGAGTCACTAATCTGTTTAAATTGCAGGACAAGGTCTGTGGGGTGGAGTTTCCATGGGAGACAGCTCTGGGAGGGAAGGCAAATTTGGGTATTACAACTACTGTACCTGCCACTGGCTTCAGGCTCCAGTATATTGGTGTAGGGCAACACAGGCAGTATATTTACTAAAGACAGGCTCTTGAGGCTCCCTGGCTGATTAGTTCCACATGCCCCTTCTGTGTCTGGTAAGGGAAAGGGTAAAATGTAAAGGGAAACTTTCCTTACATTTTCTTATCTAAGGTAGATACAGCTACTAAAATCTGGCACCTGTAAGTAAGTGTGCTCAAATGCCACAGAAGAAAGGAGCTGCCATATGCAACAAGTTGTTTCATTGAGCTGAATATGAGATGACCTTGGAAAACAATATCTGTGCTAGCAGAGTGTAATGCCAATCAGTGCCAGGAGCATCTATGACATAACACAGGTCTAGTGAGAAACTAGTTTTTTTTTCTGTTTGTTGCTGTCTTTCACACATTTAGGAAATACCATATGAGAAGAAATTAAAGGGTGATGTGCTAGGATAGGAAAAGGACCCCCAGATACTGTAACCTGACTGACCCAGTGTGTCAGCCTAAGGAAGAAAAGACAGCAGCAAGAACATCTTCTCAGGCATCTCCATCCACCTAGTCAGACTCAGCTTCTGCGCTCCTCAAGGTGTGGCCAGCAACAGTCTAAATATTTTTCCAAAATTTTTGAGCTACTTGGAAAATGAGTGTTATTGTGTTGTTCGAGAAGCACCAGCAGGTCTGTCCTTTTACCCATGGACTGCCTGGAGAATAGAGAAGCCAAAGCTGTTGAGGGCCATGAGCTGTTTTCCCTGTCTCTGCTATGATGCTGACAAGGGCTACAGCTGGCAGGGTTGTCTGCGTGTCAAGCAGTTGTGTAGCTTTTGCATCTAGAGCTGTTCATGACTGCAGAAGATGCTTCCTACATTTCAGACAGCTCTCTTCTGAGCAACAGGGAACTCATCCTGCTGAGGTGGTGGTACAGATGAAGATAACGTTGCCACCACACATGTGTTTTGCTACTATTAACCATGCTCCTTTTTGGTTTGCTCCACAGATACTATGTGGGAAAGAGATCCCCCGTTGGGTGAACCGCCTGGCCTACTTCAGTTCGTGCATCCCTTTCCTTCAGAGCTGCCTTCCCAAGGAGTGGCTGACGCCAGCAGCCCTGCAGAGCCACATCAGCCTCGGCCTCCACAAGGAGGAGCAGGGGGACACAACAGATGAGGAGTCCCCCTCCACCTCTACCGCCCCCTCAGCCTCAGGCACATCACGAACCTGTAGACATACTCGGGTCTAACCTGTGCCCAGTATGCCTCAAATGACATCTCCCTCTCTCTCGTACTATTTCTTTCTCACACCCCTTGGCAAACCTTGGTTTCTCTCTTCAACGGACGACACAGGGGAGAGAAGACACTTTCTACTAAGGAGGTGTAGCTTCAGTCTGTTTTCCAAGGGTTGCCACTACAGTTGCTCAGCAAAATGACTGTGAACCCCAATGCTGTACTGAGGAGCGTGGCGACTAAACTGGATTTTCCTCCCAGGCCCCTCATGCTCCTTGATCCACAGAGAACTGCTGGCTCTCTTGGGCAGGAGAGCATGCATATGGGCAGGGGGGCACCATGCTGTGACGTTCCTACTCTGGAACTGTTTTATCTTTTTATCTCTTCCCCCACCCATGTGAGCCCAGCAGCCTCCTCCCTGTGTTGGCTGGGTTTGCCATTCCCCTGTGACAAATCTCCTGCCCACATCCAGTGAAGGAAGCAGAGCCAGAACTCAACCTTCTCATCTCTCAGACCAGCAATGAGCTCTACTCAGCCCCATTCCTTTTGTAATTATCAGGTTTCTAACTCATGTGAAGGACAAATGAAAGGTGCTGCTGTTCTAAAACACTAGTTTTCTTTACTCAAATTTAAGAGCTCAAATGACTGTCCTGCTCTTGAAAATAATAACAAAGAACCCAGAAAATGAATGTGTTACCATGGCTTTTCATTGGGGTCATAAAGAGGATGGGGCTAGCGCTTAGAGGCAGCTACCAAGTAGGTGCAGAGATGACTGTTGACCATATTTTTTGGCACAGAACCCTCTCAGTTTCCCTAGTTGTGGGCAGCATTCCTCTTATCCGCTTTCCCCCAGATTCCCTGGGGAATCTCTCTCCTGGCTGACATTTGCTGGCTGTCTTTGACAAGGGGAATGGCCTTCCTGAGCACAAGGAGGAAGAGAGTGAATCTGTTGGGAAGGTCAGTATTTCCTTCAGCTTTTCCTCCTGCACTCACAGACATAAAACGTGGCTCCAGAACCACCCTTCCCTAGCCTATTTTCGAGCCAACCCAAGAAGGTAAAAATAAGTGGTAAACCCAAAGAATGTCAACCTGTTTTCTTCTCCTCCCTTTTTGGAGGTGGAGGAGGAAACTTAGGGCCACATGTGGAAAGCATGGATGACCCTCCAATGCATGGGCCACTACAGTGCCTTCCCTTGTGTGCACTATTTCAGTGGCATGAAAAATGGGCACAGCTGGCTCACTGGCCTCTCTAGGCCGGCTCTTGACAAGAATCTGGTCCTTGGATGTATTTATGCTCATTCTGACAGATGATGAGAAAGCAGAGGAGGAAGAAAGGACAAGTACATTAACACTTCCATTCAGTTACCTCACTAGGACTTCTGGTCAGAAGACATAGGAGAGAATCAAAGGGTAAGTCCAGGCCCCTTCTCTCCCTTGCAACTCCTCTTGGCTCCACAAAGGAGGATGAAAAAGGAACAGGCACAGTGTTGAGAGGGGATTGCCATTTTAGAAATGCTTTTCCCAATGGCGACTACCAAGTCAGAACTTCCACCCTCCACCCAGAAATAAGTACAAGCCCTTAAGATGGGTGGTTGTTTCCTGTTATTGGTGGCAATAGCATGCTAAGTCCAACCAGCTGTTTCTTTAGCTCAGGTATACAGAAGCATGTGCTTTCAGGGCTGAAGGTCTTGGCTATGATGTACGTCATGTCTGCATAGACAGTGGTTAATGGTTCGTTACATGTGCATGCTCTTAGAGAAGCAAGAGGCTTTGGAGAGATCTGTTGGATGGAAATAGAACTCACAGGATGCCCCCAATCCACTGCCTCCTGAAGTGATGCATGTTTGGGCAACAAAACCCTTAGAACATGCCTCTCGTTTTCATCCTCTGAAGAAATTGCTGCAAGTTCTGTACTGAACTAAAGTTATGCTCCTTATTAACCTTGGCTACTCACAGCCAATACTGCATTGTGAGCAATTCTGCAGCTCCTGGTATCCAGTCCAGCACCAATCTTGATTACCCTGGCTTGTCCAGCGATTTTTAATAAGATTTCTGTCCTGTTCTCCATCCCACTGCCCAGAAACCTCATTACACAATGTGCTGTTGCACTCTCTATTCCCCTGCAGTCATGGTCATTGCAGCCTAAACCAGCAGTGCAAGCTCCATTTGTCTAAAGTTCCCAGTGTGCCTGCCAATAGCCAGCAGCACATTATGTGCAGTGAATTTTAAAATCTCTTTTTAGGTCCTTCTCTGGAGGAAAGCGAGAAGAGGCTTTCCCAGAGCTTTTGTCTAGGCCAGGGAAACTGCAGTCAGAAACACCTAGTTCCTGATGCGACAAAAGCCAGCCATCACCTCATGTTTCTGCTCTGCACCTGAGCTCCAGGTAAAGCACCTTGTATATATATCTAGGAGAGAACCAGGGCTCCAGAGGTATGTTTCACACACACAAACCCTCTCGCAGTATTTCACAGAGTAAAAAATGTTTAGCTGGCTGCGTGGTAACCCAGACAAAAGCTACATTCAGCCTCCTTGGGGACAGGAATATGTGCTTGAAGTATTGGGAACAACACTTGGGGTGAGCTGTCAATATCATAAAAACCAGATGTTTGTTTATCTACTTTTATGTTTGTCCGCCTGTTTATGGAATTAGGGGTCACATCAAGGAGGGATCAAACCTCTGTTGTAAATCAAAACCAGAATATATTCTAGTCTTCAAAAGCGTTTCTCCCCACCCGTCTGTTCAAGGTGACCGACCAACAATGACAAGAACAAAGGGACACTGTGGAAATAAAATATATATTGATGATAGCTTTACCTCTGTAATTTAATAGTATTTTAGATTATTAAACATGAAGACATTTTAAAAGTCTAATTTACCGTTCATCTCTGGTATAGCATGTTTGGTTTAGGCACTTTTCTTATCCTTCCAATTATTACAAAATTACGGTTGTTGTTATATAATTATATTTGTATTTAGTTACACATTTGCTTTCTTTTGCTGTTTCAGAGCATGACACCATGGGAAAATTTTAGATACCAACAGTTATCACTGAAAACAAAAGAGCAGCTTATGAATCTTAACAAGAGCACTCCAAAGTGCTGGCACAAACTCTTAACCCTTCTTCTTACTGCCAGGACTTTCAGTGCCCTTTCATAAGTTGTAAGAGGCACCAACCCTGCTCATGGGCATCAGCAACTGTGAGTTCTGTCTCTAGCAGAGAGATAATAGTACCCGGGTGGGACAGGAAGACTGAAGGTGAGGTTACTCTAGTGCTGGAATATTAGAGTTACAATACAAACTGTTTCCAGGGAAAGTTATAGTGAGAGGAAAGAGGCTGAGTAATAACCTCTCTTCTCAGCTCATCTATATCTATAATAGCAACTCTCTTAATTTCAGGAGATTATTCTTACTGATTCTTTTGTCAGTTCACTTCCTCTTCCCGAGTCTGTGATTTGAGGCCTGTATCTCTCAAACTCTCATGAAGTTTTAGAAGGGGCAACTGTGCTTTCAGAGGCCCTGGGTGAGCTGGTGTCCCAGCACTGAGCCTGTGTTCCTGATGGGCTCATCCCAGTCTCAGCATAGTGCAGGGATGGACACAGACCTGTTCTCTTGCTCTCATTGCTCCCACCTGAGAATTCAAATTTCTGGAATTCAGATTGGTGTTGCCTTTGTGTTATTGATGTACTTGAGGAGCAGTCATTTCCTACTAGGTTATTTCTTTATTCTTCAGCTCTGTTTATTTGTCTCTAGGCTGGAGAGGCTCTCAGAACAAGTTAGTGGCCATTTGATTGCAATAATATTAGCTTATCTTCTTATATGTTTGATTTTCTTTTCATTTTAGTTGTACATATGTGGTGGATTACTGACATGTTCAGACAACTTAAGTAAAGTTCCTCCACAAACTCCTTGATGCGATTAATGGAGAAAAATCAAAGGAAGTAATCACCAGTGTTTAATTTTTCAAATGGTTTTAAATTACTCTTTCAGTTGAGGCAGCAGGTGCCCTGTTCCACTTTGTCCCTTCTGTGCTCACTAGCAGGAAATGATTTTGGCTTGCGGAAAGGCTGTGTAGTGACTCGGGAAGTATTTTGAAGGGGAACTTCCATTATGCCGGCTCCACTCTGCTATCGCCACAAGCTACCAGAACGTGTCAGAGCCACTGGCTGCAGTAACATGTGAAAAGATCACAGCCTGTGCCTGGCAAATAGGTGCTCTTATCTCCAACACTTTACCATCGTGCCTGTGGCTGTAGCTGAGAGCTGTTTGAGTAGATGGCAGGGCACATTTAATTGCCACCAGGAAAGAGTGACTAATGGCTTTGAATCTCAGAGTAAGACTGTCCAGTAGTGCTGCTGTAGCCGGTCTTGTTTTGAAAAGGCTGTAATAATTTCTGGGGGCGCAATATGTTTAGGATAAGGGATAACAAGTTGGGAAAACAGACAACATGATCATGGCAGTCTACTTCCCTTAGGAAACCAGGGTACAGAATGAAAGACATGGCTAGCGGCCAGATCTTGATGACTACTTTAATCAATGAGCTTTGATGGAAAGTTCAAAATTACAGAAGGCAGACCTCAGTATGTGTGTTCACCTACAAAAGCTAACAGGGACTGCGTGTGTGGCTTAATGCTTTTCAGCTAGCTTGTCTTATTACAAGTACAAGATTCAGCTGGAGAAGTTCTGGTCATCCGCTGGGTGAATTAGCCTTCAGCTCCTGCTGGAGATGGCAGAGGCTGCATGTGTTTCTTCAGTGCCCTCCGTGCTTACCAATCCTGAATGGCAATGTTTCCTGCTATTTCAGCCCTCTCTCCCTCCCACCCTGACAAGGTATCCCAGGTGTAAGCTGCAATTACTTTCTCCATGCCACTTGCTTTCCTGAAATGTCTCTGGCCTCAGTTTTGCAGGCTGGATTTTCTGACACATGTGAGGAGATTAAATCCCTAGATCTGCTGAGATTCAGTGAACTAGTCGGTCATTTGAACTTGTCATCACTTGACTGTGATTTTGCAGAGTGACAGAGTTTTGCCTTTGAGGTCTGCTTTACCTAAGCCAAGTCCTTTTATCAAACACCCCCCAGAAGCACAAAAGGAAGTTCAGAAAACTGTCAGGAATCTGAGTCAAGTCCTCTCCCTTGAAAGTCTCTGTAAATGTTCAGCACAAAACAGATAGGTATGCTCAGAGGCCTGTAACCCTACATATGTGAAATACATCTCTGTTGCTAGAAGGTCTTACAGAGTAGGTACATGCAGTGCAAAAACTTCTCTAGGCTCCAGACTGCAGTACCTAGGGCACTTGAAGCAAGAAAAGGCAATCCTCACCCTGCTGACAGGTGAAAGAGCGCTCTCTTCACTCCTGGGAATGTGGCCATGGATTCTTGCATGGATTTTTCTTCATTGAGCATAGTTTGAGCCTTTGCTTCTTCACAAAGTATTTGTGGCAGGCTTTTCCTCTGTTTGCTGGAATGGACTCGTCTGGTAAAAAAATGTTCTTCCTTCTGCCTTTGAGATTCTTTAAGGGAACTTCTCCCAAAGGTGCTTCCTGTGGCAAATCACCTGGCCACATAGTAGCACTGAGCTTCTCATCAGCCTCAGCGTTATCAAGTGTTCTTCTCTGGAGTCTTCTGTTGTTTTCTCATTTCTGTGACTTCAGAGGTGATCTTACTGAAGAAGAGCTCCTCTTCCCCATATACATCCAAAGGGAATTTTATCTTAACAGGAAAATTAGGGTTACTGCAGTTTTGTGGAGGGTGCTTTCATCTCACCATTAGGGGCTATTCTAACTTTGCCTAACTTTGAATCTTCAGTCCTGGCATACACACAGATTGAACTGCCACTCAGGGATGTAATTACCTTAATATAAGAGCACACTATGCTCATACAATGTTCTGTGATATTAGTGAATGGGCATTCACAAGCACCAAAAGTAATCACGCGTAAGACTAAGAGCATAATGTGTAACAGCCCTAATAAAAAAATGAGAATGTGATTGTGCTTGGTGTGGTAGAAACACCTCACAAAAATAACATGTTTGCACAAAAAAGTTTCCAGGAGAACATGATTCTGCCCCTCTGCTCTGCTTTCATGAGACACCACCTACAGTACTGCGTCCAGGTCTGGAGCTCCTAACATAAGAAGGACACAAACATGCTGGAGCGAGTCCAGAGGAGGACAATGAAGATGATCAGAGGGCTGGAGCACTTCTCCTAGGATGACAGGCTGTTCAGTTGAGTTTGGGCTGTTCAGTCTGGAGAAGGGTCCGGGTAGACCTTATGCTGCAGCCTTTCAGTACTTAAAGGGGGCCTACAGGAAAGGTGGGGAGGGACTCTATCAGGGAGCTGAGCAATAGGATGAGGGGGAATGGTTTAAAACTGAGAGGGTAGATTTAAATTAGCTACTAGGAAGAAATTCCATACTCTGAGAGTGGTGAGACAGGGGAACAGGTTGCCCAGAGAAGTTGTGGATGCCCCATCCCTGGAAGTGTTTAAGGCCAGGCTGGATGGGGCTTTGAGCAACCTGCTCTGGTGGGAGGTGTCCCTGCCCATGGCAGGGTGGTTGGAACTAGGTGATCTTTAAGGTCCCTTCCAACCCAAACCATTCAATGATGCTATGATTCTCTGAATAATGGGTGGGGAGATTTCATTCCATATACCACAGGTGGCAGACAAACCAGGGTAGAAACCTCAGAGGAGCTTCAGGACTGTCCAGCTTTGGCAACTGTGGAACCAAATCATCCTAAGCCTCAATTTCCCCGTCAGCACACCCGTGCTGTTAACGGCACACTGGCCTTCAATCCGTCGCACACTTGTGCAGGTGACAGAATGGCTCCAGCGCCATCCTTCCCTTTCCATAAACTGGAAGCAATATAAGATCTGAGCAACGTGACCGCAGCTGGGACACAGGGGGGACGTGCAAACAATTCTCCTCAGGAAAGGCATGGCGCCATTCAAGAGGATGAAACCGTTCAACAGGCCAGCCTGCTACCAGCGTGCCGGTTTTGTGTGCCCACCAAACACCTATTAATTAAAAGAGCTTTTGTGATAAGCGGGGGTGTGGGTGTGGCAAACCCAGAAGGAGCCCGTGGCCTAAGGGGTCACTTTGGCCGCAGCAGCCATGTCAGGGAAGGCACCTATCGGCCTGCTTCACCAGCATTACTTCACCAACCCATCACCCATGGCTGGAGAGAGGCAGAAACCAGCGGGCTGAGCCCCGCCGCCCTCCACCACAGCAGCCCACCTCCTCCTTCTCC